>LPNX010038279.1:20778-37863 GCA_001517045.1 Pseudotsuga menziesii | reverse complement strand
GAGAGAATGGAGTCGATGGAGGAAGGGTTGAAGCGATGCTCTCCCTCGCCTGAAAGAGTGAGAATGAAAACGCCATCCCGATTCTCCAGACTGCACATTCTTCAGTTTCAACTGCAATGCTAGTTTCTCCAAACAGTATTAAAAGCGAACCGGGTTCTGCAAACACCACGCGAATGTTGTGGCGAAATCCAAATCCTTTGTGAATATTTGTAGGGAGAGTAAAAGAGAAACATCCAGATTCTGCGAACACCACTCCAATGTTGTAGCGAAATCTGGTGTGAACATTGTAGGAAAAGGGAATATTTGGTGCGAGGTGGGGAAGAAGGATAATCATTGGATACTAGAGATGATTGGGAATATAAAAGTGAAACTGTTCAAAATAAATATTTATTACTGTTTTAGAATCATAAAATAAATTATAAAAAAATATATTGTGTATGTTTTTTAAAGATTTATGGGAATTGGTTAATAGGGCCTACTGTTCAGGGTTAAAAAGAGGGTATCTAGTGAGCTTTTTCCGAAAAGATTGGACTTCCAATAAGGAATCAAAGAGGTGACATAGGTGATTGGAAATATAACTGTGAAATTATTGAAAATAAAATATATTTATTGTTTTGGAATCATACAAGAAATTAGAAAAATACCGAATAGATATGATTGGGAATATAAATGTAAACGTATTGAAAACAAAATATATATTATTGTTTTGGAATCAAAAAAAGAAATTAAAAAAATATATTTGTGTTGGCTTACCTTGTAAGTATTAAAGCGGTGATACCTAGCGAGGTTTTTTCTCAAAGATTTGACTTCCAAAAAGGGACCCAATAAGATACGCACCCACCTTAATCAGTATATTAAAAAATGTCATGATGTATATACAAAATTTAAATAATGATGTATAAATTTTTTATAGATTATTTAATATATTAAATATTTATTTTTTAATAAAGAGTGATTTAAGAAATTTATTACATAAAAAATTTACTAAGTATTCAATGTAGATGCCACTCCCAAGTTGTGGAATAAGGCTATTAAGCTTAATATAGAAACAAATTATGAAAAAAAAAGAAATTAAAAAAATATATTTGTGTTGGCCTACCTTGTAAGTATTAAAGCAGGTTTTTTCTCAAAGATTTGACTTCCAAAAAGGGACCCAATAAGATACGCACCCACCTTAATCAATATATTAAAAAATGTCATGATGTATATACAAAATTCAAATAATGATGTATAAAAAATTCATAGATTATTTAATATATTAAATATTTATTTTTTAATAAAGAGTGATTTAAGAAATTTATTACATAAAAATATTTACTAAGTATTCAATGTAGATGCCACTCCCAAGTTGTGGAATAAGGCTATTAAGCTTAATATAGAAACAAATTATGAATTTATTACACTCTCAATCCAATCCACAAGGTCCATGTCTTTACTAACCATCTTGCCTGAGGACACTCTAGACACTTTTTCTAGTGTTGAATCAACTATGGACCTCTTTTTTGATAGCCATACACAACACAAAGTGGACATTTCTCTTCTTTACCATGTAATTTCTTTTGAAATCACTATGAGCGCTTTGGCATCAATAGTTATAGACCAATTGTTGATTTCCCTTTGCGACGCTCTACGCCAATAGGAAGGGGTTATTCCTTGATTGACCTCTACAACAACTTAATGATTCTTTTACTTGGTAGTCAATGAACAACATAAACATGCATGTGGTGGGTTCATATATTTCCTAGCATCTACACTCACACAATATTCCCATACTTGGATTCATGGTGTTGCTAGTAACAAGGAATTATAGATTTGGGATCTAGTACCATATGAGAATGTAGCATACGAGTGGAAAATGAAAATCATGTAGGAGAATGGAATGAGAAACTGTTATATTTTTTCAAATAATAATATTTTTCATAAAAGGTACCATCCTTATGTTTTTTCTTTAAATGAGGTAGAGTTCATTTTACCAACCACTTCATGCATTCATATTTCACTCTCTAAATCAAAGTGTATATGCATTCATGTTTCACCATCCACTTCATACAATCATATTTCACTTATCTAGCACATGATGGAAAAGATGGGAATTCTTGAGTTAACACTTGGCAAGGTAGGCTTTCTCTTCCATGGACCCCTTTCATATTTCCTTTTATGGATTAATAGTACCCTTATGCTCACAATATCCATTTTGGATCATGTTGATACTTGAATCTGCATTTATAAATTTTCAGAAATTGTTGCGAAAATCTTGACTACTCTACGTCATTTACATGATTAGTTGAGATCGAGTTATTGTCCTGAGCTCCATCAAACAAACCTTTTCATGGAATTTTCCTAACTACTCTAAAAGGGGGCCCTACTGAAAACCTAAAGATAATATCAAACATGAAGATCTATCACTTGAACCAATAAAATGTCACTACTTGTTTCAAATTACAAAAGAAGAAATCTGCGTAGCCATAGTTGAAAATAAGGATTTATGCAAATGTTTGACTGTATGGAAAGCATGGTTGAGAATTAATTACCATTTAAGTTTTCCTTATGCTCAAACCACCACCTAAAATATTATCATGCATGGGGGAGTGTGGACATTGGTCTATTTGCAAATGTTTGCATATTAATGAAATGGGGAAGCCCGACACCGTGGTCATTTTTTTACAACTATATAGTATATCGTTCATTTATAACTCTGAAGGTTGAGCTTCAGATTACACTCCAGTAGCAAAAGGGTTTAATGTGATACAATTGGTAAGAACGGAATAGGGGTATGAGTTATGTCTTGTAATAAATTCACTTTAATAATCTAAGGCGTGTAAACGATGACTGTATATTTGATAAGGCAAGCAAGTGACAACTTATCTCCAGCTTGGCATCTCTCTAGTCCTCTCATGATTTGGCACAATTGTAGTTGTGATTGTCTCCACTTGGCAAATGTTTATTTGTGGATTATTAACAAAAGGTAATAGGGTTTGAATCAATGGTTCATCCATATGCAGTGATATATTGTTGCAACCAACACGCATTTCATTAATGACTCAAATCAGGGTAGAATTGGTTGGAATTCGTGATTGTGGATATTAATGGCTAAAACTATCCTCACCCCTTTATCATAATCCTGTTTGTTTTTATTTGTAATATGATTGTTGATATATGTTTCTCATACTCTTCGAACTCCTCACCACCCGAAGTTATTCTATCAATAAATAATATGTATCTATGGTATTCTCCATGGTTGAGAGTTGTTTGCAACGTCATGTATGTTGTTTTGGAAGCAATAGTTCAGCTCATTCATCCTTTAAATGATGTATAGAATCTAGCTTTGGAAAATACTTTGAACCATCTATTGAATTGAAGCTAAGAAAGGAGAACACATTTTGTGTATTGAAGCTTATTTGCGCTAATTCTTCCAGGTATGCATAGTAGCAACATGGTTTACCTTCAACATTTTTGAGTCTTGAGTTGGATTCCTATTGTCATTATGTTCTTCTTTTTCTTCCCCAAAGTGGTGTACATAAATCGCCTTCTATTGTTCAATCTCTTGTGATTTTACATCAGCCTAGTTCACAATAATTTTAGATGATAGCTTATAAGCTCTTATTGAAGATTGTAGCTGACCACATAAACCTATCTTGGTCAGAGTGATGATATGTTGTTCATAAAGCATAAAAGGCCCAAAAGTAATTCCATTTTTTATGGAATAAATGAGTAATTTCAAAGTAATGGGTTCAAATTTGTGTTGTTATGAAAACCTGATGAGGGTCATTAACATCTTAATCATATATATTTGAGCTCATCCTAATTAACTATCTGTGTTCACTCTGTACCCAAAGGGTTTGTTCTCTTCCACCTTTGAAAAAACTTTTCTTGTTCCCAGTCCTTTTCCCCCCATGTGAGTTGTTAAAAGAAAGTGGCCATGGTTTGTCTTGGTTGCCTCGGAAGCTATTGAAAGGGTGACAGATGTCAAGTTGTTAAAATTTTCTAAGATGGAATTAAGTTTCTCCCCTTTATCATTATGCATCTAGTCAATTATTATTATAATACATCCATGAAGTAAAGCCAAAACTTAGGTTTAATTATGGCAATAATATTAAGGGGTTTATGATAGAGATATGGCATTTCTTGGTACCATAATTAACTAATAGTCCATGAAAATTGATTGAAGTGTTTTGTGATCTTCTACAAGTCTTATTAAGGAAAAAGAGTCTGCTAAACTCCTAAATATCTTTGAAGAAAAAAACAAATAAATTAGCATGTCGTCATTCCTTGAAACTCTATACTTCTAATACCATCCCACTCAGTTCATTGTTCCCATACTTTTCGCCTTTCCCTTCCCAATATGTTCACTTTACCTTTCCCTTTAAATGCCTTCAAAAACTTGACCATCACCCTACAACTCATCCTCTCTCACTTGACTAAATCTTCATAGTCGACATAATCCCATACGATGTCAATTTCATCTTTATTCAATTCCTGCCATCACTCTGTAATGTCCCAAATTTTACATTGGGTGAAGATGGCCAAATCACATTTTCCATATTCATGAAAGTTATCAAAGGGATGCTAAAAGTCAAATAATTGCCAAGGTGCAAAATCACTAGTTTCCTAGCTTAGGGGTGGAAGCTTTGAGATTTGGAATAAGGGGGATAATAAATGATGTTTAAACATTAGAAGAGGATAAATATTTAATAATGTATCTTATTAAATAAATACAAGATAAAAATGAAACGGCTATGGAGAATGGAGACACATGGAGACTATGGGGCCCACTCAAGCTGGAATTCCTATGTTAAATGGCATCCTCCTCATGTAATTTCGAATCTATGGGAAGCCTAATGTTTTGGGATGTATTATGAGGTTAATATAATTTTCCATATATTTCATAGGTCTAATTTGGGATGAACTGTAACTTACATGGGAGAGGAAGAGCCAAATTGGAGTTTCATGGACACTTGGCTAGATTCCCCTTACATTTATGACATCTATGACAACAATGATTGAGATTCTATGACAGTTATGACACAATTCAAATCTAAAGGCTGACATATTGACATCTCAGGACTGAATAGATCATCTTAGAGGCCGAATTTGGGAGTTGGAGAAGGCCAAGAGGCTCCTACTCAAATTTGGGAGAAGATGGAAGGTGAAGAGAGATGCCACATGGCATAGCATGAGCAGCCACACCAATTCGACTTGGCTTTGGTTTATGGATGGATTTGGAACCTTAGAATACCAATAATTTTTATCAAATAGATGGATCAGACATTAGAAGAAGCTTTTTCTTATTTGTGAAATTGTCATTTGTGAATTGTGAGAGCTAGTGGATAACTAGTTTTCTTGCTTAAGCCAATTTCGAGGGTGAAAGATTCCCATCCTAGTTGGTGTTTGGAAAGAACACTCAAGTATTTCATGGAGATTTAATGGATTCTTATTTTCAAGTGTAAGCTATAGGAAATCATGTGGATTCTTCTATTGCAACACTATCTCTCAACTATTTACAGTTTTCACACCATATTCATGCCAATGGAGGGATTGCGCTTTGGGTGAGATATTGATCTCTTTGGGGAATATTATAATGCCAATTATATTGTGTTATGATTTATATTCTCTGTATTTCATGTTCATAAGACTCTCAGGTCCAAATACCCAAAAGAATTCATGTTAAAATGTTGAACAATGAAGAAATAGTGTCATTTCCCCACTATCTTGTTGTGAACCATTGTAATGCTGATGATTTCGAATTGGGAGATCCTTTAATTGTCCATTTATGATTGTAATCTGTTAAATATTATATTTTATTCATTCTCAAAAAGTTTCAAGTAAAAATTCCCAATATTTGTCTATCAAAATGAATTTTAATGAGCAAACAATGACCATTTCCACTCCATTTTGATATATGCCATGGCAATGCTTATTATTTCGAATGGAGGAATGTATATCTGATAAATGTATGATGGATGGACTATCATTAATGTTTATTTCAAGTCTCATGTTCATTAATTAATCACTGGAAGCCATTTTACTCATTTTTATTGCATTGGGAGAAGATTTGGTGCATTTTCCCCAGGGGTCGAAATTGTGACTTGGGAGTTGTTTTAGAAAGAGTCATAAAAACCTGTATAAACTGAACCATGATGTATATGAGACTTTGAAAAGGTCCCTTACACATACCCATCCTCTGTTCAAAAATTCAAGTGACTTTTGGATCATTTGTGAAGCCATTTTCAGCAATTACCCAGGGGGAATTGGAGCCCCAATTTTCTAGTAAAGGCTCCTACTTTGAACAGAACATTAAACAAGTTTTCAGAAGTAATTGGGAGGTCAAAAAACATACATGAACATCACATTTAATTTATATTATCATTTATGTACCTTCAAATAAAATTTGGAATCGTTTGGGTCAATTTGGAGGTCTAGACATCAAAACTAGTTAAGGCCAAAATTGAGGAAAAAGTGAAAAAAATGGTCATTTAAAAATATTCCAAAAAGGGACATTATAGTGGTATCAGAGCATGATTTTGGAACCTGATGTGCTATGATATTTATCAGTACAATAATTCAGGGACCACCATTATATATTGAAACCAAAAGTGCTTTTGTTGAAGAGGAAAAAAAAAGTAGGAGAAGAAGACAATTTTTTGGAAACTATGACTAGGCATGAAAAAAGAACCTCATATGATGGTGAGGAGATAATAAAAAGCATGGAACCTATATTTGAAGATATAACCAAGAATAATATTGAAAGGATTTGAATTTTTGGCTATCCAAAGTTGGGAAAAATATATTGATTTTAAGAAAACCAAGGGGAAAAATGCATCAGTTTGCTTGAAGGAGCAAAAGGAGGAGACCCATGAACCACCTAGTTTTGAAATAGGTGGAGTAGAAGAAGTAGTGCATGAATACGATCGAAATTAACTCCCAAGTGACTCTAAAAAATATGAAGAGACATCACATGAGTATGAAGAAGTTTTTGTTGAAAATAATGAAGATAATTTTGAGACACATGCTACCTTGGAAATGAAACAAAGAGAATCTACTGATGGATGCTTGAACTATGAAGGAGAACCTGGTTGGGGCGCGCACCCTAATGGTCCTTAAGGTGGGTAACTCTGCGCGTCTTGTGGGAGCTTTGTAAGCAGAGTTACGACTCAAAATAGTCTTAGGGGTGTCGGGGTTGAGTCAAAGTCCTCTTTGTGTAATAAACCCATGGTTTATGTCCAGGGTTTAGGGTTCGGGTGCCCATGGTTTAAGCCGATGGTTTTGTAATATGTATAAATAAGCACTCTTGTAAAGAAGTCAGGTTAGGATTTTTTAAGTAAGATGAATTGATGCGAAGCTAAGGCTTGTTTTTGTAAGAAAGGTTAATTCCCAGCTGTGTGCGTGGATGACCTCTGCAGCTGTGTGCGCAGAGGGTTTTTGGTGATTAAGAGATCTGCAGCTGTGTGCGTAGAGGCCTGCAGTTGTGTGCGCGACTTTGATGACTTGAAGGGATCTGCAGCTGAGTGCACATATCAGAGTTGCGGTTTTTGTAAAGAGTTGAATAAAACACAGTTCTGTGGACGTAGCCCCTACACTGGGGGTGAACCACGTTGTATCTGGTGTTGTGGTTATTTTGTGTTGTTTATGTTATGTTTGTTATGCATTGATAAGTAAATAACTGATAAGTAAGATCAATGCTGAATAATAACTTCGCTGTGAATTCCCAGTAAGGGTTAAGCAAGTAACTGTTTGTTTATCTAGTTGCGAAGTTATATATGTATTGGCGAAGCTCTGTATTGTATGATTATAATTTGTTAAAGGCTAAAGGTACAGTAATATCCCTCTTCTGCTTGCAGAAACTTGGTTTTGTGGCATCCCATAG
The DNA here is from genome assembly GCA_001517045.1 of Pseudotsuga menziesii. NCBI lineage: Eukaryota > Viridiplantae > Streptophyta > Pinopsida > Pinales > Pinaceae > Pseudotsuga > Pseudotsuga menziesii. The sequence goes on along the minus strand of LPNX010038279.1, from coordinate 29,999 downwards.
CTGTTTCGAGTGAGACTGCAACCTGTTCGTAGGTTGTTGCCGAAAGGGCCAACACTGTGGGTCTTTTGTTGGTGCGAAGTTAATGGTGTAAAAGCTGGGTCTACCCTATAGCCCAACAAATTGGTTCCATTGCCGGTTGAACTCAGTATCTGCTCAATAGGGGTTTATGTCGTACCTAGAGGGCTATGTTTTGGAGGCCCTCCATGAAAGAAATCGGTGATTGGATTGAAAGCCCCTATCAGAACTTTGCTGAACAAGAGAACAAGGATCCACATCGTAGTGCAAACGAATTTTTACAAAGGTATGTTTTTTTGACGTTTACGAAATTTTCTTTGGTAGTATCCACATAGAGTTGCACCAGTGGTTATCCAGGTTAACAGAGAGAAGAACGAACTTCCAAGAGGTTCAATTTCCTGCCTGGACCCCCGCAAGAATTACTATATTGAAAAGGGTGAACAGCGAGATATCTCGAGCTGTTGATTTCTGGATGACGCGAACCCTTGAAACATTTGTGACGGAGTTCGCCATCGACACAAGTACTTCCTTTAGTGAAGCCGAGCGGCAGTTTTTCAAAGGACCAAGGGGTAAGTTTTTGAATTCATTTAGTTTGAGAATTAAAATGCTATTAGCTGACAAAGGTATACTGCTCATTGAATCAAACTGTTAGATTTCGTATTACTAACCTATGTTTGCAAGTGAAAATACCTTCGACGAGCAAAGTGGTTTGCTGTGAAGTGGCAAAAGGTACAAGAGAGATTTTGGATCCTATTCCCTAGGCTAGCATACGGAGTATTCCCCTGTAAATCCCACAGATTTAGAACCTAAAGAAACCTCTTCTGTTGGCAACCCTCCGGTAACCCCGCAGCGCAGACATGTTTTCCCTGAGAACCCGTCGCAGTCCGAAAGTCACCCTAGCCCGAGTATTCTTGTCACAGGTCAGTCTACCCCAGTAAGTTCCCCCCCTGCCTACTTCCAGTCCCCCTCCAAAGCCCCCTAGATCCACTATGGCCCACATGCATGATGATGTTAAGCTCCCTGTTTTCAAAGGAACTGGATCAGAGGATCCATAACAGTTCTGGTTTTTATGTGAAGCAGTGTGGACTGCTAAGAACATTATGGATCAAGATGTAAGAAGGGCGCAACTCGTTACTTCTTTCAGAGATCGGGCTTTGACTTGGTTCATGAAATTCTCAAGTACTCAGAGCCATGCCTTAGACGATATTAAAGCAGCAATAATCAAATAATTTAAGAAGCCGAAATCAGAGTCGCAGTGTATCACTGAATTGAAAGAGATTCAGCAGAGGTGCGGCGAATCAGTGTGGAACTTTGATCAGAGGTTCAAAGTTCTACTAGATCAAGTCAGTTTCACCATTGGACCTGTGCAGCACAAGGAATGGTTCATTGCAGCGTTGCTACCACATATTAGAACTCCATTCATGCAACAGAAGGTTGCTGACCAGCAAGAGGCTTTGGAAATCGCGATGAAGCTTGAAACCGCTCCCGTCGAAGATAATTTTGGTATCACTCAAATCCAAGCACAGTTGGCAGCGATGGCTTTGGAGCTTCGCGATATGAAGAAAGGGAAAGCCAGTCGAGAGGAGGTTTGGTGTACACAATGTCAGACAGAAGGTCATGCCAAGGAACAGTGTCCTGTGGTAAGAAATTACCTAAATACTGGTGTGCCAAACTCGTTTAACACGCAAGTTCTATATTGTGAGCTCTGCAAAACAATTGGCCAGCATCGACCTGAGAATTGCTATCTGCTACAGAGGTATGGGCAAGTACCTAAGAACCCCTATTGTAAATTATGTAAGTCCGTAGGACATAATGAAGATGAGTGTCGCAGTTTTGACCTCATGAGAGAGCGCACCTATGACGCCTATTGGGTACAAGATGAGGGACAGGGAAATGATGGCTATGGTTACCGTGGTGGTGCATCAGGTAGAGGTGCTTTTGGAGGTCATGGTCGTGGTGGTATGGCTGGCAGAGGTCGTGGTCAGGTGATGTGTTATAACTGTAACCAGGCTGGACATCTAGCTCGTGACTGTCGGAACCAAACTACGACATGTCGGTATTGTAGAGCAGTTGATCATGTCATTGAGCAGTGCCCCCAGCTGATAGCCAAGATTCAGGAAAGAAATAGCGCCCCAACTCAGAATATTCAGCTTATTGCTATGGAGCAATGACCTATCCCATCCATTAATGTTGTTACCAGGAGTGGAGCCACGATGGAAGTGCAGAACAAGGAAAAAAAGCCTTATGAGGCTTGGGTTCGTAAGGCCCCCGAGAAAGTCCCAGCATTTAATAGAGAAAGAGAAAAAGAGACATTCATGGAAGCCAAGAGAGATTTTGCTGATCCTGGCACATCTGTAGCACCTGCGCAACAACATCAGCAGTAGTCACAGCCGCAAGAAGCTTCGACGGACAAAGTAAGTACATTGTCCTCCTTTTTACAGACCTGTATGAAACTCTTAAGAAATCAGAATGCTTTACATGAGTTGCAGAAAGTTATTGCTTCTTGCGAACCTCAGCGAAGTTCTAGTAAGACAAAAACTGTTAATAGAGTCAGAAGAAATGGTAGGGAAATGAGGTTGAATGCTCAAATAGGAGAGTATGAGATGACTGATGTGATCTTGGACTTAGGGTCAGAAGTAAATGTCCTAACCAAGCAGACCTGGGAACAAATGGGAAAACCTACCCTTGATTGGTCCCCTATACAGCTGAGATTAGCCAATCAGCAGAAGATTGTGCCCCTAGGAAGATTCCCTAGTGTCTCAGTAGATATTGATGGGGTCAATACTTTAGCAGACTTTGAAGTTATTGAGATCATTGATGACAGCAATCCCTACCCAGCCTTGTTACGAATTGAATGGGCAATGGAAAATGCTGCAGTCATTAACCTTAAGACGAGACAGATGACTTTCGAAGGGAAATATTTTCGAGTCATAATACCAATGGACCCTTCTCAAGGAGAAAGGTACACAGAACCACTCAGAGATGAAGATCAGGATGTCCTGGACCATATTTATAATATCACAGATAAGGAAGAAAATTATGTTGATCCTACTGCCGAAGGTATCATGGATTGGCAGTGTGACAGCTCCTGCATAACAGATTCAAATGAGGGGTTAGAAAACAGGTAGAACAGACTTTATGAGCTACATGGACATAGATGTGCCAGAATTACCAAATCTTTCAGATGGCTTGGCGCACAGGTAAGAGTCCTACCTATTTTTGATGGATTGTCAGACCCATAATAGTTTATTGAACAATTCTCAGAATAGATACCAGATTTACAGAAAATGGAGACTCTGGATTCAGTATTCAGAGCCACAGTAGCCAGATGGTGGAATGGCCATAAGAAGAACATTCCTAGTTGGGAAGCTTGTTAGAAGTTCCATTGCCTGAGATTTATGCATCAGCCCCAGGAGGTGCGAAGCAGGTTTGATGGAAAGACTAGCCCTCAGGAACATTTGGCACAGTGCTACGAAGCGTGGCAGCATGTACCTCAGGAAGAATGGGTACATAGGTTTGTGCATACTCTGGAACCGATAGGAAAGAACTGGTACGCGGAGGCTGAGCTTCACCAGGATACTGTAAGTTGGGATTGTCTTGTTGATAATTTTGTGCTTACCTTTTCTACTAATGAAGTTTCTCCAGCTTTAGATGTAGCTATCAGGTTGATCCATACTAAGGTATTTGATGACCAAGAAGTAGTAGAATACCATCCCAATTGGAAAGCACAAGAAGCTCATGCAGTAGAATGTTATAACCTTGCAATTGAGGAGGATGATGATCCGCGCAATATTGATATTCCTAAGTCAGAAGGACACTGCGAAGTACATGGACCAGCAGTCGAAGCACCTGAAGTGACTCAGCCCCTGAAGACGTAGACAGTCAACATTGGATCAGAAGAACAACCTATGTATGCTACCATTGGATATTATTGGGATGAAGAAATGGTAAGCAAAGTGACCCAACTTCTCCATGAATATCAGGACCTCTTTCTGACGAAGTTCTCAGAGATGAAAGGTATCCTTGGTTATATTGGCATGATAAATATCCCTTTGAAACCTGATGCGAAGCTTGTGAAACATCGCCCTTATAGTTTGAACCCTAAGTATAAGGAAAAAGTTAGGATGGAGCTGGATAAGATGCTTGCTGCAGGAATCATTGAGCCTGTTGAAGAATCCGAGTGGGTCAGTCCTATGGTGGTGCAAGAGAAGAATACTAAGGGTGAAATCTGAATCTGTGTTGATCTGAGGAAGCTGAATGATGCGTGTCTACATGACCCTCTCCACACCCCCTTTACAGATGAAGTGTTAGACAATGTCGGGGGTCAGGAAGTGTACTCTTTTACTGATGGATTTTTTATTTACCCTCAGATTAGAATTGCTCCAGAGGATCGACATACGACAACATTTGATATGCCCTTTGGATTGAAGAATGCACCTGCTATGTTTTCTAGAGTATTCATATCTGCATTTAAGGAATTTATACATAAATTCTTAGAAGTTTATTTTGATGATTGGAATATCTTTGGGCTACTAAAAGACCATATAACTAGTTTAAGACTTATGCTGGATAAGTGTAGACAGCACCAGATTTCCTTGAACTTGAAAAAGTGTATCTTTTGTGCACCTTTTGGAATTCTGCTAGGTCACATTGTATGTAAGCAAGGATTGATGATGGATCCTACGAAGATAGATACTATTGTGAACCTGCCACCTCCGAAGTCCATTAAACAACTTCGAACTATGCTTGGACACACTGGATATTACAGGAAATTCATCAAAGGGTATGCTCAGATTACAGCTCCGATGGAAAAACAGTTGAAGAAAGATATTAATTTCGAGTGGACACCTGAGTGCCAAGCAAGCTTGGATATATTGAAGGAAAATATGGTCACTGCCCCTATCTTAGTATTCCCTGACTGGAATAAGGAGTTTCATGTGCATGTCGATGCATCCTCCATTGCTCTGGGTATAGTATTGGCTCAGTCAGGTGAAGGTCATATCGATCACCCTATTTCTTTCGCAAGTAAAAAATTGTCCACCGCAGAGAAAAATTATACTACGATAGAACGAGAAGGTCTCGCTATGGTGTATGCACTACAGAAGTTTCGACATTACCTGTTAGGATCTGATTTTAAGATGTTCACTGACCATTCTGCTTTGAAGTATTTGCTTAACAAGCCTGTGCTAGGTGGCAGGAAATGCAGATGGTTGATCATGTTTCAGGAATATGACTTTGATATCATAGTTAAGTCTGGAAGACTTAATCTAGGACCTGACCACTTGTCGAGGCTCGAGTCAGGAGAAGAACCCACCAGTTTGGACGAAGGTCTTCCTGATGCCCAGTTTTTTTCCATCCAGATGGTTGATGAATATTTTCAGGATATTGTTCAGTATTTGTCTACAGGTTTTCCACCCGCCGAGATGACAACATAGCAGAAGAAGCAGCTGGTGGTTCGAGTAGCCGACTTTACCCTAATAGCAGGACAGCTGTATAAAATGGGACCAGATGAAATACTGCGTAGATGTGTCTTGGAGCACGAAAAGCCACTGATTTTGGCTGAGGCACATGTTGGAGTAGCAGGAGGTCATTATGCAGGAAAAGCTACAACACAGAATATTTTGACAACGAGATTGTGGTGGCCCACAATTCACAAGGATGCAAGAGAATATTGCCATAGCTGTGACATCTGTCAAAGGATGGGAAAACCATCCAGGAGGGATGAGATTCCTCTAGCCCCGCAGGTAACTTTACAAGCATTTGACAAGTGGGCTATTGATTTTCTTGGCCCTATCAATCCCCCTGCGAAGAAGTCAGGAGCAAGATACATTATTACAGCAACTGACTACCTTACCCGTTGGGCCGAAGCTCAACCAGTCAAGAACTGTAGCGCTGCTATAGCTGCGAAGTTCATCTTCAATAACATCTTGTCCAGATTTGGGTGTCCTATAGTTCTTATGAGTGATCAAGGATCGCATTTTCTAAATAATACTATTGAAGTATTGACTGAAGAATTTCAGGTGTATCACCAAAAGAGTACTGCCTATCATCCACAAGCAAATGGAACTGTCAAAGCTTTTAACAAGATCCTTGAACATGCTCTGGCGAAGGTTTGCAATGTTAACAGAAATGACTAGGATCTTAGAATTCCAGCAGTACTATGGGCTTATAGAACCACCTGCAAGAAGTTGACAGGCCATACACCTTTTAGGTTGGTCTATTGACAAGAAGCATTAATGCCCATCGAGTACATTGTTCCTAGCCTTAGAATATCTGCTTTCACAGAGATGGATGACACAGCTATAATGACCGAAAGGCTGACAAAGATACTAGAACTTGAAGAGGACAAATTTATTGCAGGGTTCCAGCAGCAAGTGCAGAAAGCTCGTGAGAAAGCATGGCATGATAGACACATCAAGAAGAAGCAGTTCCAGTAGGGTGATCTTGTGCTCTTATATGAGAGCAAATTCATGAAATTCCCAGGTAAGTTCAAAACACATTGGAAAGGACCATACATAGTGCAGAAAGTTACTGATGGTGGCCCAGTCCAGTTAGCTAAGTTGAATGGAGAAATTTTACCTTCTATGGTAAACGGTAGTTGATTAAAGAAGTACAAGGATAGGTCGGGACCTCCTAATCAAAAGTAACAGCAAGAATGAAAGTCTAAGTACCAAGAACAGTTGAAACTAGGTGCTAAACTATAAGGAAGCTGTTCTCAAAGCCATGAAGTGTGGAAGACTGTCAAAATTCGAAGGTTAAAGTTTGGTTGCCGCGTGGGTCAGGATGGGTCGAAGGTCAATATTGTGGCGAAGGCACTCATCAAGGTGAAGCTGAAGTTAGTGGTTATGTCAAAGATCAAAGGTGTGTCGCAGCCTAAAATGTGACGGATGGGAAAAACTAGAATTTGCGGCGCTGGCACGAGAATTTCCCTAACTGACTGTAATGATGAGATTTTGGGAAAATCTCGCGCCATGTGGACAGGATTTTCGCCACTCCATCAGATTCAGCGCCATTAATGCACCATGATGACAGATTCTGTTGCGGGATTCTATAAGAAGCTACGCCGGCTTGCGACTCCTGCATTGTGCATTTCTTTGAGTTTCTTCAGTTAGGGCCATGTCGAATGATCGTGAAGCCCAGGAGTTATTACAAGAGTTCAGGGAGAGAGGTCTGCAGAACCTTATGAGCAATCCACCTATGCAGAAATGCTCGACCAGGACGAAGAAAGGCAGAAGTTCACTCTAAACTGGATGACGGAAGGCATAAGTTCACTCTAACGTGGAGCGAAGAAAGGCACAAGGCCTCACGAGAAGACTCTGGAGGATCCCGCCATGTATCCTCCTGGATGGGGCCGCTAATAGATTTAGGAGGCCCAATGAGTCCCATGACCATCATAAATATTCAGAGATGCAGAAGGATATAGAGCCTGACAGAATGCGAAGGGAGACCATGTATGGCTTCAGAAAGCAGTGCGCTATGTCTCGCCAATAAGAATCTACAACCAGAAAAGCAGCAAACTGTCCTGGGACGGGACACTGGTGAGTCTTAGGGGCCTATTGGGCCGCGCACCCTAACGGTCCTTAAGGTGGGTATCTCTGCGCATTTTGTGGGAGATTTGTAAGCAGAGTTATGACTCAAAATAGTCTTAGGGGTGTCAAGGTTGATTCAAAGTCCTCTTTGTGTAATAAACCCATGGTTTAAGTCCAGGGTTTAGGGTTCGGGGTGCCCATGGTTTTGTAATATGTATAAATAAGCACTCTTGTAAATAAGTTATGTTAGGATTTTTTAAGTAAGGTGAATTGATGTGAAGCTAAGGCTTGTTTTTGTAAGAAAGGTTAAGTCCCAACTGTGTGCGTGGATGACCTCTGCAGGTGTGTGCGCAGAGGGTTTTTGGTGATTAAGAGATCTGCAGCTGTGTGCGCAGAGGCTTGCAGCTGTGTGTGCGGATTTGAGGACTTGAAGGGATCTGCAGCTAAGTGCGCAGATCAGAACTGCAGTTTTTGTAAAGAGTTGAATAAAACACAGTTGTGTGGACGTAGCCCCTACACTGGGGGTGAACCACATTATATCTGGTGTTGTAGTTCTTTTGTGTTGTTTCTGTTATGTTTGTTATGCATTGATAAGTAAATAACTGATAAGTAAGATCACCGCTAAATAATAACTTCGTTGTGAATTCCCAGTAAGGGTTAAGCAAGTAACTGTTTGTTTATCTAGTTGCGAAGTTATATACGTATTGTCAAAGCTCTGTATTGTACGATTATAATTTGTTAAAGGCTAAAGGTACAGTAATATCCCTCTTCTGCTTGCAGAAACCTGGTTCTGCGGCACCCCATAGATGTTTCGGGTGAGACTGCAACCTGTTCGCAGGTTGTTGCCGAAAGGGCCAACACTGTGGGTCTTTTGTTGGTGCGAAGTTAATGGTGTAAAACCCAGGTCTGCCCTATAGCCCAACATACCTACTGATGGGTGCTCACAACTCTATGTTGGTGACATAGAGATCGTATTTCAAAATGTTTTTGCAAGCCAAAATTCCATTAAACATGAAAATGAAGACCTTGTAGCAGTTGAAGAAGAAACAAGGTCAACTTCCCCATCACCACGTGAGCGCCATGAAGTTGGTCCAAGGAAGAAGGAAGAAGATGAGGATGTTCATTTGCAAGAGCCTCATTTTATTGAAGGGTCCTTAAAGATGAATTAAAATAAGATCCAAGAGGCCCTTAGCATACACCATGACAATCAAGAATTGGTATCAAATTCTTGTTGGAGAGCTACTTCCTTGGAGGATCCAACCTTCCTTGAAGACACGGAGAAGATCCAAAGAGCAATGTGCAACATCAAAGGTAATTTCATGTCTTTGATTTTTGATAGAAAAAATTTCATTGATCTTATTGAATGGTTACATGAATCCTACTTGAAGAATAATTAAGTTATTGATAAGCTCACAATTCAAAATGAGCAACTTCTTGAAAAGTTGCAAGACAATTGTTTTTCCTCCGATGTTTCAGATTTTCATAAGGTAGATTGCTTGTAGGATTCTCATGACATGATGGATCATGAGAAACATGAAAAATTTCAGGTTATTGATTTGCTTTAGGATTATAGTGATGAGATCCAATCGCTAGTAATGGTGGAGGAGGAACTTGAGTTGCCTCTTGAAAATGGTTACACAATTTTTGAAGAAGTGCATAATTCCACCACCTTGGAAA
>LPNX010038279.1:0-20719 GCA_001517045.1 Pseudotsuga menziesii | reverse complement strand
TGAATAATCCTACCCCTATGGATACTTCACATTATGACAATTTTTCACTTACTGATCATTTGGGTGAGTTGGTTCTTTCTCCTACATCCTACACTTCTAAATATTGCAGCAGTCATCCTAATGAAGTATGGGTGAAAGGTTTCTTTTTGATGGTGCCACATGAAGAGCACGGAAATTATATTTCTCCTTTTGATGATGGAATTATTAGAGAACCATATTATTTACATTTTCATCAGCATCCTTGTTTACATTATGATTATACACATCTACATGGGTGCACCTATGACGTTCATTTGAGTCACTTGAAGACTCATGGTTTTTCTTGCTCAACACTTGGTTCATTTGATGTTGGAGGAACTTCATCCAACACTTGGGTGAAGAGGGATATGATTGAGGAACATTATTATTGGCAGCAACATCCTCTGTTATTTCATGATGATATACATATTCATGGGTGTATTGATGAGACTTCTTTGAGACACTTGAAGTCTTCGTGTTTTATTTGATCCTTATTTGGTTCATATTTTGGTGGAGGTTCTTCATTCACTTCTTAGATGAAAGAAAAAATGGTTTATTATTATTTTGATGCATATTACATTATTTGGGATCAGCATTAGAGGACATGGGATCCTCACCTAAGTCATTGGAGCAGATTTGATTGGTCACTTGAAGCTGTATGTACTTGGCAAATGGTAGTCTACTCACTGGGAGGTATAAGCACTTTCATGATTTCTTGGTGAGGCACCTCCTTGATGTACATTATTATGATGTTGTTATATACTTTGATGATATATATTATGCACTCATGATGTTTGGAAGAATGGATACAAGAAAATGGGATCCATGAATTCTCTTTCCAAATGGTATGGGTTGGAGAGCACTCTTAATTGTTGGAGTGCAATGCAGGCAATGGGACCTTGGGATAGTTTTTAGTCCCATTGATTTTCAAATTCTTAGGGAAACAAGCAGTATGGGAGATTGATCCCCATTTAATAAGGTGATGTTAATCAAAGTATTGCAGCAACAAGCATGGTGGTTCCTCTCTGAAATCTTCATGAAATATCAAAGACTTAAGGTGGGTAGCTCAGTGGCAACTTCAAAGAATCATACAAAAAGCGGGTTCTTCAACAACCATGTTTGAAATTGCTTGAGGACAAGCAATATTAGGAAGGGAGGATCTGTAATGTCCCAAATTTTACATTGGGTCACAATGGCCAAATCGCATTTTCCATATTCATGAAAGTTGTCAAAGGGATGCTAAAAGTCAAATAATTGCCAAGGTGGGAAATCTCTAGTTTCCTAGCTTGGGGGTGGAAGCTTTGAGATTTGAAATAAGGGGGATAATAAATGATGTTTAGACATTAGAAGAGGATAAATATTTAATAATCTATCTTATTAAATAAATACAAGAGAAAAATGAAATGGCCATGGAGAATGGAGACACATGGAGACTATGGGGCCCACTCAAGCTAGAATTCCTATGTTAAATGGCATCCTCCTCTTGTAATTTCAAATCTATGGGAAGCCTAATGTTTTGGGATGTATTATGAGGTTAATATAATTGTACATATACTTCATAGGTCAAATTTGGGATTAATTGTAACTTACATGGGAGAGGAAGAACCAAATGGGATTTTCATGGACACTTGGCTAGATTCGCCTTACATTTATGACATCTATGACAACAATGATTGAGATTCTATGACAGTTATGACACAAGTCAGATCTGAAGGATGACATACTAACATATTGACATCTCGGGACTGAATAGAGCATCTTAGAGGTCGAATTTGGGATTTGGAGAAATCCAAGAGGCTCCTACTATAATTTGGGAGTTCGAGAAAGCCAAGAGGCTCCTACTCAAATTTGGGAGAAGATGGAAGGCGAAGAGAGAGGCCACATGGCATAGCATGAGCAGCCACACCAATTAGACTTGAATTTGGTTTATGGATGGATTTGAAACCTTCGAATACCAATAATGTTTATAAAATACAGGGATCGACCATGAGAAGAAGCTTTTTCCCATTTGTGAAATTGTCATTTGTGAATTGTGAGAGCTAGTGGATGACTAGTTTTCTTGCTTAAGCCAATTTCGAGGGTGAAAGATTCCCATCCTAGTTGGTGTTTGGAAAGGAAACTCAAGTATTTCATGGAGAATTAATGGATTCTTATTTGTAGGTGTAAGCTATAAGAAATCATGTGGATTCTTCTATTACAACACTATCTCTCAACTATTTCCAGTTTTCACACCATATTCATGCCAATGGAGGGATTGCGCTTTGTGTGAGATATTGATCTCTTTGGAGAAGATTCTAATGCCAATTATATTGTTTTATGATTCATATTCTCTATATTTCATGTTCATAAGACTCTCAGGTCGAAATACACAAAATACTTCATGTAAAAATGTTGAACAATGAAGAAATAGTGTCATTTTGCCATTATCTTGTTGTGAACCATTGTAATGCTGATGCTTTAGAATTGGGAGAGAATTTAATTATCCATTTATGATTGTAATCAGTTCAATATTATCTTTTCTTCATTCTCAAAAAAATTCAAGTCTAAATTCCCAATATTTGTATGTAAAAATGAATTTTAATGAGCAAACAATAACCATTTCCACTCCATTTTGTTATATGCCATGGTAATGCTTATTATTTCGAATGGAGGAATGTATCTCTGATAAATGTATGATGTATGGACTATAATTAATGTGTATTTCAAGTCTCATGTTCAGTACTTAAGAATTGGAATCCATTTTACTCATTTTTATTGCATTGGGAGAAGATTTGGTGCATTTTCCCCAAGGGTCGAAATTGTGACTTGGGAGTTGTTTTGGAAAGAGTCATAACAACCTGTATAAACTGAACCATGATACATATGAGAATTTGAAAAGGTTCCTTACACATACCCATCCTCTCTTCATAAATTCAAGTGACTTTGGGATCATTTGTGAAGCCATTTCCAGCAATTACCCAGGGGGAATTGGAGCCCCAATTTGCTAGTAAAGACTCCTACATTGAACAAAACATTAAACAATTTTTCAGAAGTAATTGGGAAGTAAAAAAATATACATGAACATCATATTTAAGTTATATTATCATTCATGTACCTTCAGATAAAATTTGGAATCATTTGGGTCAATTTGGAGTTCTAGACATCAAAACTAGTTAAGGCCAAAATTGAGGAAAAAGTGAAAAAATTGGTCATTTAAAAATATTCAAAAAAGGGACATACACACTCATCCCCAAAGAAGAACTGCTGATTAGAAAATAATTTTTAGATGACAAATTTAATTTGAGACTATGCTCTTCTCAAAGTATTGAGTCTAACGAATGGAATGAGAAGGATTAACTTTAGGTGAAAAAAGTGAGCCTAATTACTTTCCCAAGCATCTATTATGCCTTTATTTTCCCTAGGTTGATAAGAGATCAACGGTATGAATTGGAATGAGTGGAAGAAATTTTTTCCCAAAAAATATAAATTGGTTGTACAATGTTAAGCCTTTGCATTTGTCCTTGGATTATGGATGTAGTCTCAAAGAATCATCTTTTGGGAGGGGTTATTTTAAGAAAATCAAAGTAAAAATGCTCTGTTGAGTATCTAGCTTTATTTTATTCGTCCTATGAATAATCCAACAAAGCATATTTAATATGAATTGATGATGGTCCTGGCCTTTTAGATTTTGGGCCAAAAGTTTTGTTATATGTGAATAGTTTTTAACCTTGTTCCATGGCATGTGTTGTCACCCCTTATTTTAAATCCTGCTAGGTTTCCTTTGCCTAAATCCAAATATCACCTTCCCAAATTCTTTGGTAATGGCACTTGCACGATTGAGGATCATCTTAGTGTTTTGTCAAACTCCTATAACAACATAGGGGCCAACACAAATGAAGTTTGTATGCATCTATTTTGATGCAGGAGCATCGACGTGGAGCCAACAATGTGATAGACTGGTGACATGTTGTGGCGAATTCGAAGTGTTGAGTCATGAGTTTGTTAGTCTAACTGCCATAAGTACGAAATCACACCAATGATGACTCCCTGTGAGGAGATCAGGCCACTGGTAGTTTGTTCAAGATAATGACACTTCCATCATGGGGAGGAGTCATTTGTTTTTCTATTTTTGGGACCACTCTGTGGCGGAGTGGAGCAAATAGGTTAAATATGCCAGGTAGGCATCGAGTTGAGGGTTTTCAAGTTGGTTCTCAACTCAAGGAGGTTTCAAATTTTGCAGAGTTCTCCATTCTGAGTGTCTCATTACCGGGAGTTGGTTCCCATTGTAAATATTTTGAGGAATAGAGGACCGAAGCATTGTTTGTATGTTTGTTTATTGATTAATGAAGAATTAGCAGTAGTTTAAATGTTCATATTGTTGTTGAATGATGGCATCGTGATTGTGTGAGCTTAATAACTACATATGCATTTGAATCCTTTGAATTAGATAGTAGAATTATTTGTGAATGTATCTGATTGAATAACGCATGAGGGATTGACCGATTCTCTGGTCAATCACCCAGAACGCACAACGTTTTGTAGTGATACTTAATTGCAAGAGAACGGATGGCTGAGATATTGTCTAGATCCAGATCGATGACCAAGAGTGATTTCGCGGTGTGAAGGTGCATGACGGATAACAGAGAACTCGTTGGTGAAATCAAAAGTTGCACATCGCAAGGGTAAGGAATATTCACAGTCATGGATAATTTCATGGGATAAACTTGCACGAAGGAAAGAAGGACCCATGTACACAGAATTCCATTCAAATCCACTTAATAGAATTTGACGTCCACCGTTGATTTAGATCGGACGTTTGGAAACCATTCCGTAGATCGAACAAGTAGAGGGTTTAATGACCCCAAACTGTCACATAATTCATATTCAATCGACCTTATAGTCGGCTTGGAATCCACCCTTGTGGTGGTTTAGAGGATCCTTTTGACCAGTTCGGATAAGTTAGCGATGCCGCTAACTTTGGGCCCTGCTAAGTGGGGTAGCGGACTATCTAGAAACTGCCCACAGGGGATTGAGACACCAATTATGGAAGTTATGGAAGAAGTGAGAGAGCTGCGAGCATGTTTGGAGGCCATGGAGATTGACCGACGTAGAGATCCAGAAGTTGTAGATATGAGTGAGCTAGAAGATGAAGAAAAATGAGAAGAAGCAGCACCCATGCAAGAAACGCTCGAGCTGAGGTATTTCAGGTCGGTTCTAGGAGAAACTTCAAGGCTGAAACTTGAGTTGTCTACCTACGAAGGAAGTCTCGTTGTAGAGCACCTCATTGACTGGATCAATGAGCTAGATAAGTACTCTAAGTATGAGGAGATTGAAGAAGACAAGAAAGTTAAACTGGTGGTGACAAAGCTGAAAGGGCATGCATCCTTATGGTGGGACAATGTGTAAGTAGAAAGAATAAGGAAGAGTAAGCCATTGATCAAAAGCTAGGATAGAATGGTAGCTAAAATGAGGGCTAATTTCTTGACCAAATATTCTCAGCTAACCCTATATCAACAGATGCAGAATCTGAGACATAGATTGCTGACTATTATAGAGTATACTGAGGAGGTTTACAAAGTGAATTTGAGAGTTGTTTATGTGGAGGAATCAATAGAGAAAGTTGTTAGGTATGTCAATGGTCTAAGGATGAATATCCATGAAGAGATCAGTACGATATCACCTAGAACAGTAGAGGAGGCATATTAGTGTGCCTTAAGAGCAGAAGAGAAGTCAATGATGAAGAAGAACTTCAAAAGAGTTAGGAGTTCAGATAGAGGAAGAGGACAAGCAGCTAGAAGAGGAAGATTTGTAGTCCAGTAAAGTGAGTCCAAAAACTCTAACTAGTAAGAGCATCATGGTAGAGGAGGTGACTCAAGAGGAAGAAGACCTTACCAAGGGGGCAGAGGTAGAGGAAGAGGTAGAGAGGTTGTCTATAGGTGCTACAAATGCAACCAGTTGGGGCATAGATCATTCAAGTGTCCTAAAAAGGAATACATAGGGCATAGAGGAGCCTATGTAGCTCAGAAAGAGCAACAACAAGAACAATCGACATAGCCTAAGAACTTTTCAGAGAGGGGCGAGGCTTTTATGATAAACAAAGTCTCGTTGAAGCCTGAGAAGGAGCCAGCAGAGCCTGCTCAAAGGAAAGATTTATTCAAAATCATGTGTATGGTCCAAGGGAAATGTTGTAAGATGGTGATTGATGGTGGGAGTACTAACAATATCATTTCCACAGAGATGGTGGAGAAGCTAAGTCTGAAGAAGATCAGACATTTCAATGCCATATAAAGTTGGTTACACAAAGGACATCAAATCTTGGTAAGTGAACAATGTGAAGTTGATTTCCAAATAGGGGCATATAAGGATACGATTATGTGTGATGTTATGCATATGGATGTTTATCACATATTTCTAGGGATATCGTGGCAATTTGATAAGAGCACAGTACATGATGGTAGAATAAACTGTCATAGCTTTGAAGAGAATGAGATCAGACACATGTTATTGCCTTTGCAAGAGGGTAGTACCGAAGGACAACAGACACCTAAAGTCTGACTGTTATCAAGAAAAGAATATTTGCAGCAGATTGATGAGGAAGAGATGAGCTATGTTGTGGTATGAAAAACTAGAGTGGTGATGATGAAGACCAATATTACAGACCTACCTGAGGATATTCATGAGATGCTCAGTGATTTTAGTGACATTGTGGTAGATGATTTTCCTATTGAGTTACCACCATAGAGGGATATATGTCATCATATTGATTTTATTGCAGGAGCAAGTTTACGAAATAAGGTAGCATACAGACTGACACCATAAGAAAATTAGGAAGTTAGGAAGTAGGTCCAAGGATTGTTGGACAAAGGATTGGTTCAGAAGAGTCTGAGTCCATGTGTAGTACCAGCAGTACTTACTCCAAAGAAGGATGACGAGCGAAGGATGTGTACTGACTCCAGAGCAATTAACAAGATTACTATCAGATATAGGTTTCCATTACCAAGGAAGGATGACATGATGGATTTCTTAAGTGGGGCAACATGCTTTTCAAAACTAGATTTGAAGAGTGGATACCATCAGATCAGGATCAGAGAGGGAGTGAGTGGAAGACAACCTTTAAGACAAATGATGGGTTGTATGAGTGGTTGGTCATGCCATTTGGATTGTCCAATGCACCAATAACTTTCATGAGATTGATGAATGAAGTCTTGAGAGGTTTCATAGGTAAATTTGTGATAATTTACCTTGATTATATTTTGATTTTCAACAAAATAAAAGAAGAACACCCGAAACATCTGAGATGTGTTTTAGAGAGATTGCAATAGGAGAAGTTGCTAGTGAATGCGAAGAAGTGTACATTTTTGAAGTAATAATTGGTATACTTAGGTTTTGTTATCTCAAGAGATGGTTTGAAGATGGATCCAAAGAAGGTGTAAGCAATCATTGATTGGCCTTCACCCAGGAACATATTTGAGGTAAGAATTTTTCATGGTTTGGCAAGTTTCTATAGGAAATTTATAAATAATTTCAGTGGTATATGCTCACCTATTGTTGAGACAATAAATAAGGATAAACAACCATTCCATTGAACATCAGAATCTAAAAGGAGTTTCCAGTTTTTAAAGAAGAAAATTACTGAAAAACCAGTACTAAACTTTCCAGACTTCAAGCAATCTTCCAAGTGAAGTGTGATGCCAGTGGAGTAGCGATTGGAGTTGTACTCAGTCAAGAGGACATGCCTATAGCATGATTTAGTGAGAACATGAATGATACGAAGCAGAAATACTCATCTTATGACAAGGAATTTTACGCTATTGTGCAAGCAATGAAGCATTGGAGGCATTATCTGATGCTCAGAGAATTTGTGTTGTTTTCTAATAGCCATGCATTACAGTACATTATGAAACAACCTAAGTTATACCTGAAACATGTTAAGTGGGTTGAGTTCTTGTAGAGATTTACCTTGTTGAAGCACATAAGTGGACAATCAAATCGAGTAGCTAATGCCTTGAGTAGGAGACTGTTGATTGTGCAAGGGAATCAGATCCAAGTCTTAGGATATGAGCACTCAAGAGATTTGTATGAGACTGATGTCGATATTCAGGAGGCTTATAGAGCTTGTAGGAATCCTGTGGAGATGGATAGAGATCCATGGATGGAATACATGTTGCAAGATGGTTTTATTTTCAAGAATAGTAAACTGTGTATACCTAAGTGTTCCATGAGGGAGAATCTGATATAGGAGAAACATAATGGAGTTATGGCAGGTCACTTTGGAAGTGATTAAACCTTTGGACAACTGAGTCATTTCTATTTTTGGCCAAATATGAGGTCTGAAGTCAAGAAATTTGTGAGTGGGTGCAGAGTATGTCAGCATGCTAAGGGAAGAATCCAAAATACAGGCTTATACACACCTTTGCCTATACGAACTAGGCCTTGAGATTCTATGAGAATGGATTTCATTTTGGGTATCCAACAACTCAGAAGGGACATGATTCTATTTTTGTGGTTGTTGATAGATTTACTAAGATGGCACATTTCATTCCATGCTACAAGACTAGTGATGCCACACACATTGCTAACTTGTTTTTTAATGAAGTTGTGAAGCTACATGGTTTACCCAGGAGCATTATATCAGACAGAGATGTGAAATTCACGGGTCATTTCTAGAAGACATTGTGGAAAAGGTTGGGTACTAAGTTGAACTTCAGTCTAGCTTATCATGCACAGTCTGATGGCCAAACTGAGGTAGTTAATAAGAGTCTAGGGAATATGTTGAGAATCATGATTGGGGAGAATCGAAAGTAGTGGGATAAGGTGCTAGCTCTAGCTGAGTTTGGATATAATCATTCACCAAACAGAATCATAGGGATGAGTCCATTTCAAATTCTATATGGAATGCATCCAAGAGGAGTATTTCAACTTTGTGACTTAGGTCGATTGGAGAAGAGGAGTGTTGATGGACAAGAGTTTGCAACAAGAAATAGTGAGATATAGGAGCAAGTCAAAGCAAGGTTACAATAGAGTAACACCGGTTACAAGTCAAAGCAAGGTTACAACAGAGTAACACTAGTTACAAGGCAAGAGCAAATTCCAGGAGAAGGGAGAAGAACTATGAAGTAGGATATTTGGTCTTAGCACATCCGAGGAAAGAGATATTTCCAAAGGGAGAGTATAATAAGATGAAGATGAAAAATATTGGACCCTATAGGATACTTAGAAAGTTTTCAGCAAATGCCTATGAACTGGAAATGGAAATAGGGGTTGGTATATCACCCATTTTCAATGTTACAGACATGTATACTTATGTAGCAGGAGACACAGGACAACTTGCAGAGGAGGAAGACCCTACTGAAGACCTTTAGTGGCTGAAGGATGTAACAATGTCCCAGCCAAGGGAAGACGATTCAATCTTGGATACTAGAGTGGTAAAGCATACCATATAGATGGATTACTTGGATTATTTGGTCAAATGGAAGGGACATCTTGTAGAGGACTCTACATGGATGGATGCTAAGGAATTGGAGATAAAGGGTGACTCAGTAGTTGATCTAGTGAACAAGGGTTCATAATTTTTAACCTCGGGAGTTTGATGCAGGAGCATCGACGTGGAGCCCTCAATGTGAGAGATTGGTCACATGTTGTGGTGACTCTAAATTTCTTATTCATGAGTTTTTTAGCCTTTCCATTAGAAGTAGGAAATCGCACCAATGATGACTCCCCACAAGGAGATCATGCCGTAGGTATTTTTTTTCAGGATAGTGACACTTCCACCATGGGAAGGAGCCATTTGTTTTTTTAATTTTTGGGACCACTCTGTGGGGGAGTGGAGAAAATAGGTTAAATATGTCGGGTAGGAGTCGAGTTGAGGGTTCTCAAGTTGGTTCTCAACTCAAGGAGGTTCTGAATTTTGCAGAGTTCTCAATTATGAGTTGGTTCTCGTTACTGGGAGTTGGTTCCCATTGTAAATATTTTGAGGAATAGAGGGCTGAAGCATTGTCTGTGTGTTTTTTTATTAATCAATGAAGAAGTAGCATTAGTTTAAATGTTCAGATTGTCATTGAATGATGTTGTTGTGATTGTGTGAACTTAATAAGTGCAGATGCTTTTGAATCCTTTGAATTAGACAATAGAATTATGTGTGAATGTATTTGAATGAATACACATGAGGGATTAACTGATTCTCTAGTCAATAGCACATAACACACAACTTTTTACAGTGAGTCTTAATTACAGGAGAACAGATGGTTGATATCTGGTCTAGATCCATTTCAACGACCAGGAGTGATTTTGCGGCGTGAAGGTGCACATCGGATAACAAAGAACTCATCAACGAAATCAAGAGTTGCACATCGCAAGGGTAAGGGAGATCGATGGTCCCGAGAATACCTTGAAGAGATTAACGGTCATGGAGAGTTTTGCAGGGTAAAATTATGCAAAGGAAAGAAGGACTCATGTAGATGGAATTCCATTCAAATCTGCTTAAGAGATTTTGGCATCCACCGTTGATTCAGATCGGATAGTTGGAAACCATTCCACAGATTGAACAAGCCGAGGGGTTAACGGCCCCAAATAGGCATAGAATTTGTATTCAATCGACCTTATAGTCAGCTTGGAATCCACCCTTGTAGTGGTTTAGAGGATCCTTTTGACCAACTCGAAGAAGTTAGTGGTGTCGCCAACTTTGGGGCCTGCTAAGTGGGGTAACAAACTATATAGAGCCTGCTCATGGGGAAACTGACCACCATATTTGTTAAATCTTTAGAGGGAAAAGCGACATCCAATCTCTTCTATATTGCCAAAAATATTTTTCAACCTAAGATGGACTTTGTTACTAGTTTTGTTCAACCTATGGGAAACCATAGAACCCTACTAATTGGATAAAACATTGTAATAATATTGTATATCATCGTGGTGAGGCCATACATTCCTTTAACATACATTTTAGAAGGTTGTACAACCATATTCCAGAGCTGATGAGGCCCAAAAATCAAGCTGGCATGAATAACTATTATAACACTCTATCTCCTATTTTTAGAAATATGCTTGAAGAAAAGGGTGTTAATGACATATCTACAACCTTGCAGACTTTCCTTAAGTTTGAGGAGCAAACTCTTCATACCGAATTACCCTCGGTTGATACCTCAAAAAGTGTAGAAATGACTGTTGTCTTGTAGCTCATGTATGACATGAATAACGAGATGATTTCGATTGAGAGAAGGATAACTCCTACTCCTCTACAAACCTACTCATCCTACTCAACCCATAACTTTGATGACTCAGCCATAATGTAAATTTTGTGAAGAGCATCATGATCTAAAAGCACGTGAACTTCTAAAAACCACAAAAAAAGTCATTGGGAAAAAGCATGAATTGATTATAAAGTCTCTTGAATGGGTATATGGAAATGAGGTTATGGTTGTTACGACTAGGGGCTAGACTAATCTAAATCGCAATCAAATGAATAGTGACTATAACATAAATCATAATTTTTATTTTGAATAAAACACAGTTCTTTGGACGTAGCCCCTACATTGGGGGTGAACCACGTTATATCTGGTGTTGTGGTTCTTTTGTGTTGTTTATGTTATGTTTGTTATGCATTGATAAGTAAATAACTGATAAGTAAGATCAATGCTGAATAATAACTTCGTTGTGAATTCCCAGTAAGGGTTAAGCAAGTAACTATTTGTTTATCTAGTTGCAAAGTTATATACGTATTGTCGAAACTCTGTATTTTATGATTACAATTTGTTAAAGGCTAAAGGTACAGTAATATCCCTATTTTGCTTGCAGAAACCTGGTTTTGCGGCACCCCATAGCTGTTTCGGGTGAGATTGAAACCTGTTCGCAGGTTGTTGCCGAAAGGGCCAACACTGTGGGTCTTTTGTTGGTGTGAAGTTAATGGTGTAAAACCCGGGTCTCCCCTATAGCCCAACAAATTGGTTCCATTGCCGGTTGAACTCAGTATTTGCTCAAGAGGGGTTTACGTCATACCTAGAGGGCTATGTTTTGGAGGGCCTCCGTGAAAGAAATCGGTGATTGGATTGAAAGCACCTATCAGGACTTTGCTGAACAAGAGAACAAGGATCTGCGTCGTAGTGCAAATGAATTTTTACAAAGGTATGTTTTTTCTGACGTTTACAAAATTTTCTTTGGTAGTATCCAAATAGAGTTGCACCAGTGGTTATCCAGGTTAACAGAGAGAAGAACGAACTTCCAAGAGGTTCAGTTTCCTGCCTGGACCCCCGCAAGAATTACTATATTGAAAAGGGTGAACAACGAGATATCTCGAGCTGTTGATTTCTGGAAGACGCGAACCCTTGAAACATTTGTGACGTAGTTTTCCATCGACACGAGTACTTCCTTTAGTGAAGCCGAGCGACAATTTTTCAAAGGACCAAGGGGTAAGTTTTTGAATTCATTTAGTTTGAGAATTAAAATGCTATTAGCTGAAAAAGGTATACTTCTCAATGAATCAGACTGTTAGATTTCGTATTACTAACCTATGTTTGCAAGTGAAAATACCTTCGACGAGCAAAGTGGTTTGCTGTGAAGTGGTAAAAGGTACAAGAGATATTTTGGATCCTATTCCCTAGGCCAGCATACGGAGTATTCCACTGTAAATCCCGTAGATTCAGAACCTGAAGAAACCCCTTCTGTTGGCAACCCTTCGGTAACCCCGCAGCGCAGACCTATTTTCCCTGAGAACTCGTCGCAGTCTGAATGTCACCCTAGCCTGAGTATTCCTGTCACAGGTCAGTCTACCCCAGTAAGTTCCCCCTCGCCTACTTCCAGTCCCCCTCCAAACCCCCCAAGATCCACTATGGCCCACATGCATGATGATATTAAGCTCCCTGTTTTCAAAGGAACTGGATCAGAGGATCCATAACAGTTCTGGTTTTTATGTGAAGCAGTGTGGACTGCTAAGAACATTACGGATCAAGATGTAAGAAGGGCGCAACTCGTTACTTCTTTCAGAGATCGGGCTTTGAACTGGTTCATGAAATTCTCCAGTACTCAGAGCCATGCCTTAGACGATATTAAAGCAAAAAATAATCAAAGAATTTAAGAAGCCGAAATCAGAGTCACAGTGTATCATTGAATTGAAAGAGATTCGGCAGAGGCGCGGTGAATCAGTGTGGGACTTTGATCAGAGGTTCAAAGTTCTGCTAGATCAAGTCAGTTTCACCATTGGACCTGTGCAGCACAAGGAATGGTTCATTGCATCGTTGCTACCACATATCAGAACTCCACTCATGCAACAGAAGGTTGCTCACCAGCAAGAGGCTCTGGAAATCGCGATGAAGCTTGAAACCGCTCCTGTCGAAGATAATTTTGGTATCGCTCAAATCCAAGCACAGTTGGTAGCAATGGCTTTGGAGCTTCGCGATATGAAGAAAGGGAAATCCAGTCGAGAGGAGGTTTGGTGTACACAATGTTGGACGTAAGGTCATGCCAAGGAACAGTGTCCTGTGGTAAGAAATTACCTGAATACTGGTGCGCCAAACCTGTTTAACTCGCAAGTTCTATATTGTGAGCTCTGCAGAACAACTGGCCAGCATCGACCTAAGAATTGCTATCTGCTACAAAGGTATGGGAAAGTACCTAAGAACCCCTATTGTAAATTCTATAAGTCCGTAGGACATAATGAAGATGAGTGTCGCAGTTTTGACCTCATGAGAGGGCACACCTATGACGCCTATTAGGTACAAGATGAGGGACAGAGCAATGATGGCTATGGTTACCGTGGTGGTGCATCAGGTAGAGGTGCTTTTGGAGGTCATGGTCATGGTGGTATGGCTGGCAGAGGTCGTGGTCAGGTGGTGTGTTATAACTGTAACCAGGACGGACATCTAGCTCGCGACTGTTGGAACCAAACTACGACATGTCGGTATTGTAGAGCAGTTGATCATGTCATTGAGTAGTGCCCGTAGCTGATAGCCAAGATTCAGGAAAGAAATAGTGCCCCAACTCAGAATATTCAGCTTATTGCTGTGGAGCAACGACCTATCCCATCCATTAATGTTGTTACCAGGAGTGGAGCCACGACGGAAGTGCAGAACAAGGAAAAACACCCTGATGAGGCTTGGGTTCGTGAGGCCCCCGAGAAAGTCTTAGCATTTAATAGAGAAAGAGAAAAAGAGACATTCATGGAAGCCAAAAGAGATTTTGTTGATCCTAGCACATCCATAGCACTTGCGCAACAACATCAGCAGCAGTCGCAACCGCAAGAAGCTTCGACGGATAAAGTAAGTACATTGTCCTCCTTTTTATAGAGCTGTATGAAACTCTTAAGAAATTAGAATGCTTTACATGAGTTGCAGAAAGTTATTGCTTCTTGCGAACCTCAGCGAAGTTCTAGTAAGACAAAAACTGTTAATAGAGTCATAAGAACTGGTAGGGAAATGAGGTTGAATGCTCAGATAGGAGAGTATGAGATGACTGATGTGATCTTGGACTTAGGGTTAGAAGTAAATGTCCTAACCAAGCAGACCTGGGAACAAATGGGAAAACCTACCCTTGAGTGGTCCCCTATACAGCTGAGATTAGCCAATCAGCAGAAGATTGTGCGCCTAGGAAGATTCCCTAGTGTCTCAGTAGATATTGATGGGGTCAATACTTTAGCAGAATTCGAAGTTATTGAGATCATTGATGACAGCAATCCCTACCCAGCCTTGTTACGAATTGAATGGGCAATGGAAAATGCTGCAGTCATTAACCTTAAGATGAGACATATGTCTTTCGAAGGGAAAGATTTGAGAGTCATAATACCACTAGACCCTTCTCAAGGAGAAAGGTACACAGAACCACTCAGAGATGAAGATCAGGATGTCCTGGACCATATTTATAATATCACAGCTAAGGAAGAAAATTATGTTGATCCTACTACCGAAGGTATCATGGGTTGGCAGTGTGACAGCTCCTTCATGACAGATTCAGACGAGGGGTTAGAAAACTGGCAGAACAGACTTTATGAGCTACATGGACATAGATGTGCCAGAATTACCAAATCTTTCAGATGGCTTGGCGCACAGGTAAGAGTCCTACCTATTTTTGATGGATTGTCAGACCCAGAATAGTTT
Organism: Pseudotsuga menziesii; assembly: GCA_001517045.1. Lineage (NCBI taxonomy): Eukaryota > Viridiplantae > Streptophyta > Pinopsida > Pinales > Pinaceae > Pseudotsuga > Pseudotsuga menziesii. The sequence continues at coordinate 5,639 of LPNX010038279.1, read as the reverse complement.
ATTGAACAATTCTCAGAACAGATACTAGATTTACAGAAAATGGAGACTTTGGATTCAGTATTCAGAGCCACAGCAGCCAGATGGTGGAATGGCCATAAGAAGAACATTCCTAGTTGGGAAGCTTGTCAGAAGTTCCTTCGCCTGAGATTTATGGATCAGCCCCAGGAGGTGAGAAGCAGGTTTGATGGAAAGACTAGCCCTCAGGAACATTTGGCATAGTGCTACGAAGCGTGGCAGCATGTACCTCAGGAAGAATGGGTACATAGGTTTGTGCATACTCTGGAACCGATAACAAAGAACTGGTACGCGGAGGTTGAGCTTCGCAAGGATACTGTAAGTTGGGATTGTCTTGTTGATAATTTTGTGCTTACCTTTTCTACTAATGAAGTTTCTACAGATTTAGATGCAGCTATCAGGTTGATCCATACTAAGGTATTTGATGACCAAGAAGTAGTAGAATACTGACCCGATTGGAAAGCACAAGAGGCTCATGCAGTAGAATGTTATAACCTCGCAATTGACGAGGATGATGATCCACGCAATATTGATATTCCTGAGTCAGAAGGACACTGTGAAATACACGGACCAGTAGTTGAAGCACCTGAAGTGACTCAGCCCCTAAAGACGCAGACAGTCAACATTGGATCAGAAGAACAACCTATGTATGCTACCATTGGAGATTATTGGGATGAAGAAATGGTAAGCAAAGTGACCGAAATTCTCCATGAATATCAAGACCTCTTTCCAACAAAGTTCTCGGAGATGAAAGGTATCGTTGGTGATATCGACGTGATAAAGATCCCTTTGAAACCTGATGCGAAGCTTGTGAAATAGTGCCCTTATAGGTTGAACCCTAAGTATAAGGAAAAATTTAGGATGGAGCTGGATAAGATGCTTGCTGCAGAAATAATTGAGCCTGTTGAAGAATCCGAGTGGGTTAGTCCTATGGTGGTGCAAGAGAAGAAGACTAAGGGTGAAATCTGAATCTGTGTTGATCTGAGGAAGCTGAATGATGCTTATCTACATGACCCTCTCACCACCCCCTTTACAGATGAAGTGTTAGACAATGTCGGGGGTCAGGAAGTGTACTCTTTTACTGATGGATTTTTAGGTTACCATCAGATCAGAATTGCTCCAGAGGATCGACATAAGACAACCTTTGCTACAGAAATGGGATCCTTTCAGTATACAGTTATGCCCTTTGGATTGAAGAATGCACCTGCTATGTTTTCTAGAGTAGTCATCTCTGCATTTAAGGAATTTATACATAAATTCTTAGAAGTTTATTTTGATGATTGGACTATCTTTGGGCTACTAAAAGACCATATAACTAGTTTAAGACTTATGCTGGATAAGTGTAGACAACACCAGATTTCCTTGAACTTGAAAAAGTGTATCTTTTGTGCACCTTTTGGAATTCTGCTAGGTCACATTGTATGTAAGCAAGGATTGATGATAGATCCTGAGAAGATAGATACTATTGTGAACCTGCCACCTTTGAAGTCCATTAAACAACTTCGAACTATGCTTGGTCACACTGGATATTACAGGAAATTCATCAAAGGGTATGCTCAGATTACAGCTCCGATGGAAAAACAATTGAAGAAAGATATTAAGTTCAAGTGGACACCTGAGTGCCAAGCAAGCTTGGATATTTTGAAGGAAAAGATGGTCACTGCCCCTATCTTAGTATTCCCTGACTGGAATAATGAGTTTCATGTGCATGTCGATGCATCCTCCATTGCTCTAGGTATAGTATTGGCTCAGTCAGGTGAAGGTCATATCGATCACCCTATTTCTTTCGCAAGTAGAAAATTGTCCACCGCAGAGAAAAATTATACTATGATAGAATGAGAAGGTCTCGCTATGGTGTATGAAATACCGAATTTTTGACATTACCTGTTAGGATCTCATTTTAAGATGTTCACTGACCATTCTGCTTTGAAGTTTTTGGTTAACAAGCCTGTGCTAGGTGGCAGGATATGCATATGGTTGATCATGTTTCAGGAATATGACTTTGAGATCATAGTTAAGCCTGGAAGACTTAATCTAGGACCTGGCCACTTGTCGAGGCTCGAGTCAGGAGAAGAACCCACCAGTTTGGACGAAGGTCTTCCTGATGCCCAGTTGTTTGCCATCTAGATGGTTGATGAATATTTTCAGGATATTGTTCAGTATTTGTCTACAGGTTTTCCACTCGCCGAGATGACAACACAGCAGAAGAAGCAGCTGGTGGTTCGAGCAGCTGACTTTACCCTAATAGCAGGACAACTGTATAAAATGGGACCAAATGAAATACTGCGTAGATGTGTCTTGGAGCAGGAAAATCCACTGATTTTGGCTGAGGCACACACCGTAGCAATAGGAGGTCATTATGCAGGAAAAGCTACAACACAGAATATTTTGACAGCTAGATTGTGGTGGCCCACAATTCACAAGGATGCAAGAGAATATTGCCATAGCTGCGACATCTGTCAAAGGATGGGAAAACCATCCAGGAGGGATGAGATGCCTCTAGCCCCACAGGTAACTTTACAAGCATTTGACAAGTGGGCTATTGATTTTGTTGGCCCTATCAATCCCCCTGCGAAGAAGTTAGGAGCAAGATACATTATTACAACAACTGACTACCTTAGCCGTTGGGTCTAAGCTCAACCAGTCAAGAACTGTAGTGCTGCTATAGCTGTGAATTTCATCTTCGATAACATCTTGTCCATATTTGGGTGTCCTATAGTTCTTATGAGTGATCAAGGATCACATTTTCTAAATAAGACTATTGAAGTATTAACTGAAGAATTTCAGGTGTATCAACAGAAGAGTACTGCCTATCATCCACAAGCAAATGGAACTGTCGAAGCTTTTAACAAGATCCTTGAACATGCTCTGGCGAAGGTTTGCAATGTTAATAGAAATGACTGGGATCTTAGAATTCCAACAGTACTATGGGCTTATAGAACCACCTGCAAGAAGTTGACAGGCCATACACCTTTTAGGTTGGTCTATGGACAAGAAGCAGTCATGCCCATCGAGTACATTGTTCCTAGCCTCAGAATATCTGCTTTCACAGAGATGGATGATCCAGCTATAATGACCGAAAGGCTGACAAAGATACTAGAACTTGAAGAGGACAGATTTATTGCGGGGTTCCAGCAGCAAGTGCAGAAAGCTCGCGAAAAGCATGGCATGATAGACACATCAAGAAGCATCAGTTCCAACAGGGTGATCTTGTGCTCTTATATGATAGAAAATTCATTAAATTCCCAGGTAAGTTCAAAACACATTGGAAAGGACCATACATAGTGCAGAAAGTTACTGATGGTGGCCCAGTCCAGTTAGCTAAGTTGAATGGAGAAATTTTACCTTCTATGGTAAACGGTAGTCGATTAAAGAAGTACAGGGATAGGCCGGGACCTCCTAATCAGAAGTAACAGCAAGAAGGAAATTCTAAGTACCAAGAACAGTTGAATTTGGGTGCTAGACTATAAGGAAGCTGTTCTCAAATCCACGAAGTGTGGAAGACTGTCAAAATTCGAAGGTTAAAGTTTGGTTTCCGTGTGGGTCAGGATGGGTCGAAGGTCAATATTGTGGCGAAGGTACTCATCAAGGTGAAACTGAATTTAGTGGTTATGTCAAAGATCAAAGGTGTGTTGCAGCCTAAAATGTGATGGATGGGACAAACTCGACTTGGCGGCGCCGACAAGATAATTTCCCTAACTGATTGTAATGATGAGATTTTGGGAAAATCTCACGCTGTGTGGACAGGATTTCCACCACTCCATCAGATTCAGCACCATTAATGCACCATGATGACAGATTCTGTTGCAGGATTCTATAAGAAGCTATGCCGCCCTGTGACTCTTGCATTGTGCATTTCTTTGAGTTTCTTTAGTTAGGACCATGTCGAATGATCGTGAAGCCCAGGAGTTATTACGAGAGTTCAGGGAGAGAGGTCTGTAGAACCTTCTGAGCAATCCACCTATGCAGAAATGCTTGACCAAGATGAAGAAAGGTAGAAGTTCACTCTAAACCGGACAAAGGAAGGCAGAAGTTCTCTCTAACGTGGAACAAAGAAAGGCACAAGGCCTCACGAGAAGAATTTGGAGGATCCCGCCATGTATCATCCTGGATGGGGCCGCTAATAGATTTAGGAGGGCCAATGAGTCCCATGACCATCATAAATATTTAGAGATGCAGACGGATACAGAGCTTGATAGAATGCGAAGGGAGACCATGTATGGCTTCAACAAGCAGTGCACTATGTGTCACCAACAAGAATGTACAACTAGAGAAGCAGCAAAGTGTCCCAGGACGGGACACTGGTGAGTCTTAGGGGCCTGTTGGGGCGCGCACCATAACGGTCCTTAAGGTGGGTAACTCCGCGCGTTTTGTGGGAGCTTTGTAAGCAGAGTTACGACTCAAAATAGTCTTAGGGGTGTCGGGGTTGAGTCAAAGTCGTCTTTGTGTAATAAACCCATGGTTTAAGTCTAGGGTTTAGGGTTCGGGGTGCCCATGGTTTTGTAATATGTATAAATAAGCACTCTTGTAAAGAAGTTAGGTTAGGATTTTTTAAGTAAGATGAATTGATGTGAAGCTAAGAATTGTTTTTGTAAGAAAGGTTAAGTCCCAGCTGTGTGCGTGGAGGACCTTTGCAGCTATGTGCACAGAGGGTTTTTGGTGATTAAGAGATCTGCAGCTGTGTGCGCAGAGGCCTGCAGCTGTGTGCGCGGCTTTGAGGACTTGAAGGGATCTGCAGCTGAGTGCGCATATCAGAACTGCAGTTTTTGTAAAGATTTGAATAAAACACAGTTCTGTGGACGTATCCCCTACACTGGTGGTGAACCACGTTATATCTGGTGTTGTGGTTCTTTTGTGTTCTTTTTGTTATGTTTGTTATGCATTGATAAGTAAATAACTGATAAGTAAGATCACTGCTGAATAATAACTTCGATTTGAATTCCCAGTAAGGGTTAAGCAAGTAACTTTTTGTTTATCTAGTTGCAAAGTTATATACGTATTGTCGAAGCTCTGTATTATATGTGTTAGGTATAAATCCCGATTCAATGTCTATTCATTGCTAAAACATTAATTTATAGATTACAATGAGGCGGTTGATTACCAGCCTTTTCGCCTTCCTATCTATTCATATTCCTATTTATTATTTATTTACAATAATCCTGACGGATTATTCTAACAATCCCCCTCTTAATCCGAAGGGGTGTTCGTAAGTCCGAGCATGTTTCTGAATATTTCAAACTTTTCTCGTCCAAGCGCTTTGGTGAAGATTTCTGCAACTTGATCATTTGTGGAACAATGTCGAAGATGGACTATCTTGGCCTCTACATGATGTCGAATCAAATGATACTTTGTGTTGATGTGTTTGGTTCGATCATGGAATCTAGGATTCTTAGCCAGCTTGATTGCAAAAGTATTGTCAACCAACAATGGAGTGGAGTTCTCTTGTTTTTCTTGCAAATCTTCAAGTATCTTCCTGAGCCATACTATTTCTTTCGTTGCTTCAGTTGCAGCCACATATCTGCTTCGGTTGTTGAATCTGCTGGAACTGACTGTTTGCGAGATCTCCATGAAACAGCTGCTGATCCAAGACTCATAGTGTATCCAGAAGTTGATACTCCTGTCTC
>LPNX010038269.1:16755-56471 GCA_001517045.1 Pseudotsuga menziesii | reverse complement strand
GTGAGAGTAAGAACATTGAAGATGAAAATCACTTCGTCTTAGAGTGCCCTGCGTACACCCACATTAGATCCCAGTTTCATAATCTTTGTTGCAATACCGAATTTCCTAACCTTTTAGCCTGTCAAAATTATAGTAAGCTCGGGACGCTTCTTTCCAAGCTCTTTGACCATAGAAATATAACTTTAAAGCAAACTAATTAATTCTCTTCTTTAGGTCCGATAAACCATAGTTTGGTCTTAGGGGACGTTAACCATCATCATCATCATCATTAATTTTATTATTTATTAATGATTATCATTATTATATTTATAATTTTAACAAATAAGATAATTGTCTTTTAAGGAGACTCTTGCATAGACAAATGTTTACACTAACAAGTAAGTAGCTATTTTAATGATTTAAGAAGATTCTTTAAAAAAAAAATATGATTACTCTTACAAGATCTATTCTTACAATATGAAATATTAAAGATAAATAATTTAATTTTTAAATTGTTTTTAAAAGATTAATTCAAAAATTTAAAACAAATTTGTTTTAAATATATTTAAAGGAACAGAGTTTGATTTTGAAATCTTTGATTAAGAAAATTAATTGGGTTGAAGAGGCACATTCGACCCAATAAAAGATGATGTGTAACATTTTTGTGTTTGTCCTAGACACATAGTTTTTATAAAAATAATGTCAACTCAAATTAAATTTAAAATATTTAGAATTACTTAAATATAAAGTTATACAAATTAGATAAATTAAAATAAGATTTACAAATATAAAGCATTACACATTTTCTCATCTTTTTTACTTTAAAATAAGATTTTTTTTTTCTAGAAATAAAAAAGCCTGTCTTTGATATTCATTAGAATCAAAGGGCATCTACAGAGCCAGCCCAAAATATGGGTTACAGTCATAGAAGTGGTTCTAATAAGTAACATACTGCGTAAAATAAGATTTTATTTTATACCTGAGAAGATTTAATCAGTGTAGAAACTAGATAAATCTCTTTTAACATTAATCTATATTAATTATTAACCAAACTTTATCCATGGAAACATGTACTTATTAAACATGTGGATTAATTAAACTCTATAAAAAGTAGGAAGGGCAAATTCGGATTAAAGATAAATTAGATGTAGAGAAATCGGAGAGTAGACTGAAACATGGCTTTTTATGAAAATCAAAATGCATTTATCACGCGCTTTGTGATTAAAGGAAAACATGACAATCATCTGAAATGCTTGCATTGCATTGTTCTCAGAAATTGCTGTGGCGGACTGTACTCTGGTGAAGGTGCGAGAGAACTACTGGTCTATGCCAAATACAAATTACTAATGCAAACACGTACGTGAATGGGAATTTTAGCCTCCAGTCCCACAACAGGAAAATGCCTTAAATTGAGATTCCATTTGCCATTTGGTAAGGAATCATATCAACCATTAAAGAGAACGAATCTAGTAGGTTTAACTAAAAAAATTAAAGAAACCCATGTCATTATTTATGAGTTATTTGACTTAAACACAGGACAGTGGACAACGCCTGCATCTCTGTCAGAAAGTGGCCTTTGTGAGCATCGTAAAGTTGACAGAGGAGGAGGACGACTTTTGTATGGCAAAAGAATCATATCGCAGGAAGAAGTGCGCGAGAAAAAGGTGAGCCAAGCTGAGAACAATGCCCTTCTTCCCCGCACACTGCTTGTTATCGGCAGACGTTTCATCCGTTTCACGGCCGTTAGACCACAGCAGGTGCTTCAGCATCTTCTCGCCTTCCTCGTCCATGAACCGACGCGGGACGAACTCTTCTGCCCTATCGAACACTTTCGGATCCCGGGTGGCAAACGGCTGGTACCCGCACAGCAACTCTCCCTTTTTCACCGCATAACGCCCATCGTGGGACTCGATGAATAAATCGTCCTTGGCTCTTCCATACTGTAAAGGCACAGGCGGATCTATTCTCAGCACTTCGTACACAGTCGACCGGACCAGACCCATGTTCTCCAGAGCCCTGCCGTTGAGTTCCCCGTGTGCTTCAACGGCTACGCGGACCTCTTCAGCCAGATCTCTCTGCAGTTCGACCCCGGCGGCAGCAATATATTTGACCATATTCGTCATAAAAACGCGCAGTCCCCCGAAGGCGTTGAAGGCGATGTAAAACAGAAGATTATTGCAGGCCTCTTCTCTGTTCAGCCCGAACTGGTTTTCGGCCACATCCAACGCGAGACTCGCATTCGTCCACAAGAAATTATAAAACTTGTGGTAGTATTTGGAGACGAGACAGAATGGTACAGGAAATAAATGGATGGTGAGCTCGTCCAAGAATTTGGGAAGAACGCCAGAGCTTATAGTCGGAGCAATCACAGCAGCCAGCCACTTTTTCATACAGGAAGGGCCGTCGGTTCCCAGGCTGGCTGGGCCCGGAGCAACGGGGTCCGCGCCCGCTATGGATCGGCAGAGAAAATTGCAGAGCAATTGATCCATATGGTCAGTGAAAGAAGCCATCCCGCTACTTGCAAATTCTTTGTCCATGGCCACGCTGAGTTCTTCGAACGCTTCGGCAAACAAAGTAAATTGTGTCTCTCGATTGCTACGCAGCAAGTGAAAGCACCAGCTCTTAAGCTTATGATGTTTTTCCTCGGATGGGTCCATAAAAATGGTAGCCCTGTATCCTCCGGTGAAATCTGTGCTGGGCATGTAAGTGCCCGCCAGATTATTCTTCTTATCGACCTTGCTTAAATCGTAGAGCACGGGGAAGCTCTTGCCATCGAGGAGTATTATCACTCGATTGTATGAAAAGAAAGGCGGACCAGGCGGCATATTCACTCGGAAGACCGTGGTCTTATATTTCTCCACACGGCGTTTGAAGAAATTATCGATCCCTCTAAAGTATTCGAATCGATCGAAGATGGATCCAAGAAGGGGCAGGCCATATGTTCCAGGGATCTCCTTCACTGGAACCCCTTGAGGCGAGGTTGGGGTGGACACCATGGTCGATCCTCGAAAACTGAACAACAATTACAGGAAATATTGAAAATCAAACAAAAGGTAAGCAAAAACTCCTTTGTCAGATATATTGCGCTTTTACTCTGAAAGATAATGTTCGCTTTATACACCGCGCAACTGCGACTCACGTGAATAAATAAATTGAAGAATCGATTTTGAAATGAACTCTGGCAGATTTCTGCAGAGTCCATTTTGGACTTTTCGATGGTTCATTATCTAGTACATTGAACAGTTCATGACTGAGACCATTTCAAGCACATGCACTTATCATCAAAACAATGGCATGTACATATAGACTCTATATTTTAGAAGGTTTAAATTTGACAATGAAATTTAAAAAAAAAAACTTCATTTGTAGAAAATAAATAATAAAATTTGCTTGTTTTATAATATAAATGGCAATAAAGTCTTATTTCGTTATCTTCTCTGAATGCACGTGCACTTACCAAAACAATTTTATTACAGGCATGTACGTATACAATCTAAACTTTATATTATTTAAACTTTACAATGAAATTAAAAAAAAACTTCATCTATTAAAAATAAATAATATAAATGGTTAACAAGCTTGTTTTGTAATATAAATGGAAAGAAAGTCTTATTAGTTTATCTTCTCTGGAATTAAATTTTTATTTAAAAAAAACATATTTTTAACTATTAAATATATCCAGAGTAAAAAAACAATTTTCTTCTTGACTCTCGGTTAACCCTGGATTTATGTATTGAGAACTAACCCGAGACAACGGAGGTGGCGACTAGGGTTTTTCCCAGGTGTAGAAGGGCGAGGGGCGGCCAGGCCGCGCAGTTTTTCCTACGGGCGATGGCCCTAGGCCTCCTGCTGTGTGCCATGGCGACATCGGAGCAGGGAGGTATTGCCCCGGAAGGAAGGGATCCCGTGCTTGGACGGGAGAAGTTAGCCGAGGAAGGAAAGGGAGACGGGAGTCATCCAAGCCCCAGGTTAGGCAAGAAGGTTGGATTGGGGGGTTGCTTGCCGAAGACTGCCTCTATCCCAGCGATTCAAATCAGATCTGAGGCAGTTAGAGGCAAGATCGAGTCATGGAAGGAAAAATCCCTAATAGGGAAATTTGTGGGGATATGGACAAAGGAGAAAGACCTGATTAAATGGATAAATGGTGTGTGGAACCCTAAGGGTCATTACGACCATCAATTAGGCTCAAAGGGTTTCTTCACTATTATATTTTTTAACCAGGAAGACAGAGATAGAGTCATGGAGGGAGGCCCATACTTCTTCTTCTAGGCTGGGTTATACCTTCGCCCATGGAAGGAGCGTTTTAACCCAGAGACAGAGGACATGACGGTCGCCTCGGTCTCGATTCTCCTTTTCTCTCTTCCGGGTGAGTACTGGGATATGGAGACTCTGAGGGACATAGGTAAACACTCTGGGGGAATTCATAAAAATAGAAAAACAAACTAAGATCCAAAGGTATACCTCCTTTGCGCGGATCTATGTCTATATGGATCTCTCCAGAGAGCTCCCAAAAGTAGTTAGTCTAAACTGGGAGGACGAAGAATGGATTCAGCCCATCGACTTTGAGCAACTCCCATTCAGATGTCGTCACTGTCATGACTATGGTCATCTTGGAAGGAACTGCCCCAAACTTAGACATGGGGCTGAACCGTATGCACCCTGTCGGGATAAGGACGTTGAAATGGATGGGTTCACTCAGGTCAAGAACAAAAGGAGAAGCAAAGGGGGAGGGAAACCCAATACAAGAAAGGAGCCGGTGACAAAGGAGCACATACCGAGAAATCCCTTTGAGGCTTTAGGGTCAATGAATGAGGATGAAGGAGTCCCAGCCGAGAAACCGACAGCTGACCAACAGGAAAATCTCAACTAAACCCCAAAGGAAGAAGATGTCTAGCAGATGGAAGGGACTAAGGAGGATGAAGGCGATGACATGGAACTAAGAGAGCTAGAACTGGATGCGATTGAGAAAGAATGTGGGAAGAAGGGCCAAGGTTACGTCTCACGACGCCAGATCGAACTCCTACAAGAGGCAATCATTCGAACGAGCGCCCATGAGAGTCTTGGGATTGATCCAGATGCTCAGAAAGGTAGCAAGAGGAAATCCCCGGAAGAAGAGCTACGAAGAGGAAGGAAGACAAATAAACAACGCATAGCAGCAGTGGGAGTTCGACTGATTGAATCCGGCCAGTACCCCACAATCAAGGAGGCCTTCTCCAAAGTTAAAAAGAGTTGTCAATGAAGATCATATCATGGAATATAAGGGGGTGTGGCAGCCCTAGGAAGTCGAAAATGCTAAACAGGAAAATTAGGCAGGAAACGCTAAATAGGAAAATTAGGCTGCACTTTGTTTCTTTTCCTTCAAGAAACAAAGTGCAGCCTTGGGGGTTTAGAGAAGATCAAGGAAAAAATTTGGAAAGGCAGTCATCTCATGGCTCTGGATGCTGCTGGACAATATGGAGGTGTGGCAATCTTTTGGTAGCCTCGGACTGTGGAGCTCACTGATTGGCGAGCCAACAAGTTTTCTCTCATGGTAGACTTCTATTTTTTGGACTCGGGGGTGAAGGGCTCCCTAGGGAACGTTTATGGCCCCAGTAGTTTCCTTGAAAAGTAGTCTTTCATGGATCTCCTCAGCTGGTTCAAAGAGCAAACTAAGACGGGAACATGGGTGCTTGGTGGGGATTTCAACTTGATTTCCAATTTGGGGGAGAAGAAGGGAGGAAGATGATTCCTGGACAAATACCAGGAATCTTTCTGCGAGTTTCTATCCCGGAGCTCACTTGTTGATGTAGAGACATGGAATGGTTGGTACACTTTGACCAACAAGAGAGGGGGGGAGCATCTAGTGGCATCACACCTGGATCATTTCCTGGTGTCTGAAAATATCATGCACAACACAGGGGAGATTATGGCTGACGTTCTCCCAGCAACTGGCTCGGACCACTGGCCCATCAGCCTTTCTTGGGATTGGTCTTGCTCTCCTATGGGCAAACGTTTTCGCTTTGAACACTTCTGGATGGAACATAGATACTTCAAGGACCTTGTTAGTCAGTGGTGGCAGGAGCTGGTTCCCCCCCCAGGGACCGTTATGTATTGCTTTTAGCAGAAAATCAAGGCTTTGAAGGCTGAAATTCGCACGTGGAATAGGGAGGAATTTGGAAACATCTTTGAGGACAAAAAAAATATACTAAACGAGTTGGACCTCATTAATAAACAAGGTATGGAAGTAGGTTGGGATGAGGGCATGGAAGTCAAAGAAAAGGACTTAATGCGTCAGCTTGAGGCTAGGGAAAGGTAGGAGGGAATATACTGGCAAGAAAAGGCAAGGGTTAAATGGCTACAGGAGGGAGAAAGAAATACCAAATTATTTCATAAATCGGTGATCCAGAATAGGAATAGTTCTAGAATTTAGAAACTTAAGAAAAGGGATGGTAGCAGGGTGGAAATTAGACGGGAGATTGAAGCTGAACTCACACAACACTTCTCTGAGATTCTCAGTGAAGATGGTGGGGATAGAAGTCGAGACATTGAGTGAATCACTAGCTTAGTTCTCAGGGAAGTCACTGTTGAAAACAATGAAATGTTGACCAAGCCAATAGGGATGCATGAGGTGGAGAAAGTTGTCAACCAAATGGCTCTGGGAAAAGCTCCTAGACCTGATGGCTTCACAACCAACTTCTTTCACCACTTCTGGGACCTTGTTAAGGAGGACGTACTGGATATTGTGGAGGAATCCAGGAACAAGAGGGGAGTCCTTAAAGCCTTCAATGCTACCTTCCTCACTCTAATTCCCAAAGAGGCAGGGGCGGATACTCGTGAAAAATTCAGACCGATAGTGTTATGCAATGTCATTTACAAAATTATCTCCAAGGTCATTGCAAATCGGCTCAAACCCTTCTCCCGAAGCTTATTAGCCCGGAGCAGTCGAGTTTTGTGGAAGGAAGACAGATCCTGGATGGGGTTATTCTAGTCCACGAGGTGCTGCACTCACTCAGAATCATGAGGGTTCCAGGTATGATGATCAAGCTTGACATAGCAAAGGTGTATGATAAACTAAACTGGAAATTCATGGAGAAGATGCTGGAGGCCTACGGTTTCTCTCAAGGTTGGGTGGAGTGGGTCATGGGTCTAGTCACAACACCCTTCTTCAACATCCTCCTTAATGGATCCCGACTAACACGTTCCAACCCTCTCGTGGTATTAGACAAGGTGACCCTCTGTCTCCGTTCCTCTTCATTCTTATGGTTGAGGATTTGAGTCGTCTCATCGCGGTCTAGGCTGGTCGGGGGGAAATAAGGGGAGTAAAGGCTCATGAGGGGGCGCCACCTAAGACTCACCAACAATTCGTTGATGACACTATGCTCATGGGGCACCCTTCAGTCCAAGAAGCGCTCAGCTTCAAGAATAGCTTGGATCTCTTCGCAAGGGCCTCAAGCTTGGCGGTCAACCCAAATAAGTCTTAGGTATTCTTTGTTAACACTCCTCCGGCCAATCAGAGGAACATCTTAAGGATCTTAGGGTTTTCAAAAGGTGCTTTTCCGTCCAAATACCTTGGGATTCCCCTAGGGTTGGGAAAGTTGCGAAAGGAGTCCTGGCAGGAGCTTTTGGATAGATTGAAACAAAATTTTTCAAGCTGGGTGCTACGTCCCTTAAATTTCCCTAGTAGATTGATCTTGGTCAAATCAATTATGGAGGCTATGCCGGCATACCTCTTCTCAATCTTGCCCACCCCCAAGTCTACCCTCAAGGAAATTTGAAGATTACAATGCAATTTTTTGTGGGGGGGGGTGTGAGGGGAAAGCTAAATTCGCTCTGGTATGTTGGGAGGATGTTTGCAGGGAAAAGGAGCAGGGAGGTTTAGGCCTCAGAGATACTAAAGTGATGTCGAAGATCCAAGGAGCCAAAGTATGGTGGTGATGGGTAAATCACACCTCGGAGCCCTGGGAAAAAATCTAGCACATTAAATATGCTCGAGACAGGCTTATACAACATCTGATTAGATTCAACGAGTCCCCAAGTGGTTCTCCCATATGGTTGAAAGCTTTGGCAGGTAAGAATATTGTTCAGGAGCATAGTTTCTGGGAGATCGAGGATGGTAGTAGGGCAAAATTTTGGGAGGATTCGTGGAACCAGCTTCCCATCCTTGGCCGTGATCCGAGATGGTCGCACATTAAGGATCAAGCGATTAAGGGGGGCAAGATCCAGATGAATCAGTCTTGGATAATTGGAGCTCATATGGAGCAACACCAATGGGATTTCCAGGAGAAACCCGAGCTCACTAGTGAGGCGGAGTGGGTGGCCTTTCAAGAATAAATGAGCAAACGATTCATCAAGGCTCAGGATGGCCCAGATGTATTAAGATGGGGATACACCACTAGAGGATCCTTTAACATTAAGGAGGCCTATAACATCAGGATCACTCGTCGCACCGCGGAGGATGACATTTGGAAGAAAATTTGGGTAGTCAACCTCTGGCCCAAGGTTTCCTTATTTGTGTGGTTGGTTGTCTGGCGGAGGATCCTCACCAGTGAAAACTTAAGAAAGTGAGGGGTGCAAGGACCCTCTCAATGTTTCTTATGCTACCGAGAGGAGGAATCCACGAGCCATCTTCTGGATAGTTGCACTTATGCAGCAGCAGTGTGGGATAAAGGAGCGATGGCATTTCGATGGAGTGACAGAGAGTGGGGCCAACTGTCTCAAACTCTTCGCGAATGTCATCCAAAAGCTTACAAGAACCCTATCATCAGAACAATCTGGGATGCCTTCCCAGGTATGGCTATGTGGTGCTTATGGAAGGAATGGAATGCTTGGATTTTCAGGGACTAGCATAAAGATGTGGAGATGCTGTGGAAAATGGTGAAGGACAAAATGTTATCTTCCATCCGATGCATGCAGTGGCACGATCAGGACAAGATTATCCCTCACGAAGAAGCTCAAATTGCTGCGAATTGGGGTCTTGATAGAACCATGATGGAAGGTCTGCGACAATAGGATAAGATCTGTCAACCTTCCAACCCGAACATCTGGTCTATCCCTCCCCCCCAAGTCTTCAAGTTGAATTTCGATGGTGCATCTAGGGGAAACCAGGGCCCGGCCAGCTTTGGGGGTCTTTGCCGCGACCACGATGGCAGGATTACGATGGTGTTCCTAGGATCAATAGGGGTGGATACAAATAACTCTGTCAAATTGGAAGGCATAATTCATGTTATCGAGGTGTTGATAAGGGGTGGCCATTTTCCCACGATCGTCGAAGGCGACTCCAACATCCTCATCTAGATGGCCAAATGAATGACGAATGGGAAAATGTCTGAAAAAGTTTCTCCCAGCTGGCGCCTAGCTTACCGACTGGACCAACTTTGCACTCTCCTTCAATCCTACCCCGCGATTTCCTTCTGCCATGTCAGACGGGAGGCCAACAAAGCTGTCAACCTGTTGGCAAACGCTGGAGTGGAAGGAAGACCGGGCTTCCGACGCGACAGACTGGAGGCTTTTGGAGAGGAGGAATGGGCCCAACATTGTCAACATCTGGCCTCAAGGGATGTGAACAGGGAGGCACAGATGGCATGTCCGAAAGATGGCAGGACAGGTGGGGATAGGAGGCACGAGCATGCCTACACGAGGCCATCCTAATGCTGCGTGGACGCTCTGATTTAAATGCTCACTAGTACTAGTGGCTGTACTACACCATCATTTCAGTTCATGCCATTGGGATTGATAAGATAGGCAATATGTGACGGGATTGTCAGTAGGATTGGGTTCTTAATTACCACAGGCAGGATAGTGCAAACTCTGGTACAAGGGCTATCGTTCTCATAATATGCCTGACGCACGCTAAGGTCAGGGATGGGAGCACTCCCACGTGCGCCCCTGTTTCTTATTCTATGAAGGTCGGGCCTCCCACCACTGAGTATCGAAGCAAAGGGTTCAGGCTCCCGATTCCTATTTCCAACTCGGTTTGCTCCCTGGTGTTTGCCTCTATGGGTACCTCCCAGCGCCGCTTCCTACTGCTCTCCTTCCTCCCGCAGCTCTGGATTATGGCCCCCAAACGACAGTTCAAGAGGGATGTTTGGCCCGAAGAAGCGTCTATCCACCTTGTTGAAAAAGGAAAAGCCATTATGCATCGGACCCATCAAACCACTAGGGCTCAGCTCTAGGCTCAGGAGGAGGCTAAACACTTCAAAGAGCACGTTCCCCTCGGAATTCGCAGGGAGGTGGAAATGGTGGTTGAAGAGTTATGGGCCGAAGTGAAAAGCATGCCGCGGGAACATCTGCATGTGGAGGTGGTGGATTGGGTCATGGATCCTAGCAACACTGCAGGATGCGCCTCCGCCTATGACTGTATGTTGATGACTTATTGGGTGACTATGCGCATGGTGGGTCATTTGTCAGCGATGCAGGAAGCCAAGGGAGAAGGGGATGCAGAACCAATGCCTTTCTGGAAAGAGCACAATAGCGAGTGCCACACTATGCACCAGAAAATTGACATCCTTGTGACCAGGTTGGGATTTCCTTTTCATCTGGTTGATCGATGAACTCTGCAGTGTGCTCGACCTCAGGCAAGGGACAATAGAAGTAGTCTAGCAGAAGCAAGAGTTCCAGTGGGCCTCACGAACTCAACAGTACCCCAGTAGGCCGTTGCGGCATCATCCTTGTCTATGGCGCCCTATTGGGGACCATCTCCTCCTGGTCGGGTCTGATCTTCTTTTATGTTTGAGTATTTTCAGGATGTAGTTTATGCTAGCAGTTGCTTAGGTAGTCAATGTAGTAGAAGCAGTGGTAAATGTATAGCCCAGGGGGATTTACGAGTTCATAGGCATTATAGTAATTTTGTTTTGATAAGGGAAGGACAACTCTGTAATTTTGATAAGAATTATGATAAGGATGAATGTAATAGGGGTGACTAGAAGACATGGAAAACTTCTGTATATTTTTTGCAAAACAGACCAAGTCTGAATTCGGATAGGGTCAAGCCGGATTGGGTCAAGGACACCCCGGTTTTGGGACTATTCTAGATGAATATCTGCTTTGTAATTTTGATTCTGTAAAGTAATACAAGTTTTATTTAAAAAAAACTATTAAATACATCCAAATATATTAATAAAATAATATCATTATTATATTTAAACATATAAGATAAAGACTTGAATTTTGTGTTTCTCTCAAATGGTCTTAATCATGTTAAAAAATGCCTTTGTACAATAAAATCATATGCATAGTCGACACGCAAGAAGAGTAGTTTGAGACGCTGAGTTATCTATGCAATCAAAATCTTTTATTTTAAGAAATTTGCATAGAGGAATCATAAAATTCTAATACAATAAGGAATTATTGTTTCTAAGAAATTTAAATCAATAAAAAAACGTCTTTAATAAGATTATTAGAAAAGAAAATTAATTTGTTCATTAGTCCACTATTCGTTTTACATTAAAAATGTTTCTTCGAATTGATGGCCCTAGACATGTGGACAGCTCCCTTGAGGTATTTTTAATATTTTAATATTTTAGATGCAAACTATTTTCGCCAACAACTAAGTGAGTCAACTCCCACAATTATGGATAAGAGTGATGAGTGTTCTCATTACCAACTGGATAAGAGTGCCGATTGTCCTTACCGTCAACTAAGTTGGTCAACTCCCACATCTATAGATAAGAGTCACGAGTGTCCTCACTAATAAATTTTATAAAATAAAATATTTTCATTAAAATAAACATGAATCCACAACTCAACAATTTGATTAACATAAACATGAATCCACAACTCAATTTCATTTGATTAAAAACACTATTATATTTTCAATCTCTTTAAAATTTTATGATAACAATATTTTTTTCACTAACCAAAACAAAGAAACTGTAATTTTTTATTTAAAAAAATCAAAGTACACATTCTTGAAATACCCTTAGCCTCATCCAGTAAATTCAAAAACTCTTTATAGCATTCAACTAGTGTCAACGTCGTTATTTTGTCAATTAGTTCTCGAAAATAAAAACTCTATACGAATCTCTAGAAAAGAAAACTCACTTCTCTTAGTATAGAAAATATAGAAAATATTTAAATCTAAATTAATGATACAAACATATTATATAATTTGATGAAAACTTTATATTCAAAATAATAACTCTAACCATAAAACTCTTATTTTTGCATCAAAAACAACAAAAACAATCTTCCAAGGGTTTCCATCAAAACCATAAATCAACCTGGAAATTGAAAAGTGGTGCTCCGAGAATCACTTTCTTTGTTTTTTTATGTTAAAATTATACATTGTTTGAAATCATGGCCATAGCAATAATTATAGTTGCAACCAAAACCCTAAAATCAACCCCCAAATAGAAAACTAGTGCTACCATGACACCCTCATTTTTATTTTGGATGTTGAAATTACAACTTATTTGAAATTGTGGCTTTACTTGTAACATCTCCAAATTTACATAAAAAAAAAATTTAATATATGCAAATCTGTAAATTTCTAGGAAGATAAGTCCATGAAATGTTATGATTTACGTTTTAACAGTTGTGACAACCAAATAAATGTATCTTAAATCTAAATGCAGCATATGAAGGATAAGACTAGATTCATACAACCTTCAAAACTATGTTTAGTGTCTTAAACAAAATGCTCATTTTGCGACAACACTTTGATGCAACGAATGTTATAATGTCACTACTTACTTGTTGTTAATGCTACTTTTATTTTCTGTCGGCTGAATTTGTTGTGGTTGTTGTTTATGCTCTTTTCAGCCACTAACCCTACCTATATGTTAGGGAAAGGGGTCACAGGTCTTACTTAGCTTTTATGGCTAATGCAAAACCTATGTTTCCTTGTGCAGGTGAATTTAACCAGGCTTAAAGCCTCCTAGCTAAAAAAAATGCATAGTCATGAGCTAGGATATACCACACATCCTAAGCAAAGCTCTTAATAAAGAAGGTCGAAACTATCCTTATCATAAGGCATTACAAAAGTGCAAAGAAAAACAATAATGCGACGAAGGATACCCAAGGTTCAAATAATTAAAAAGTTGAATTGATCATGTGTTTTGGTTTGTGGATTAATGGCTACACTACGCATGCCATGTGAAGGCATTGAATGCACCAGCTGGAGACATTTAAACACATCACAAAACCCTAAGGGTTTATGAAACATCGAGAGAGGTGTTTACCTTATCCTTGAAGCTTTGTATTTGCATGGTTATTGGTTTGAACTCTATGTGGTTCGACCGACCTCTATCTGCACTGTTATGTAGCTTCACTGTGTTTTAATGGTGGAGGAGCCGAGTTGCTCGGTCCTTGACACCTTTCTTCCTTGTCTGCATACTCGTAGTTTGTTGCATGGTTTTGGTTATGCGAGGTGGTAATACTGGTGACTAGACTATTGTTGTTAAGTTTGGCATCATTTACCAAAATAGAAGGTAAATCCATTCTTTGGTTTTATATTACTCTTCTTCTACTGTTAGTTACTTTTATATATCAAATAATGACCTCTTCTTCTACTGTCATGTTTATTTACAGAGGCTCTCGAGGACGAGCAGTTGCACTTAGCTTTTGGGTGGACGTTGTGTGGATATTAAAAGGTTACAGTTCGGGTAAGACCTTTTACCTTGCTTTTTCATGGCTCCATTGGCTTGTGGCACTGTGGCTTGACTTGCGTTTCCATGGCATGGAATAGGAATCCATCTGCATTTGTCTTTTGTGGCATGAAAGTGGTAATTTTCTTTGGTAGCCGAGAGGAATTTTACATTAGAAATGTAATGAACACTCTTTGAACGTGGAGTCAAAGTGACCGTGCAATGTTTTCTTTAGTGTAAAATAGTGACAAGGTTTAAGTTTTGATGGGGTGTTTGAACGGTCCTACAACTATCGGTCCAAATGTAAATGTTTTATTTCCTTAAAAACAAACCCGTGAGGGATTTTGTTGATACCTTTATACAATGATGTTTTTCTTTTAACAACTTTTAACTTCATTTCCTACATAATCTATTTACAGGCCAGAAGGCCGTGGATATTCTTCCAGCATTTCAAAGTTACTGCAATTAATTCAGGTTTTATACTATTTTAGGCCATGAGGCCTTTACTTTGTTGTTTAAAGAAAATATGAGGCTTCTATAATCTTGTTAAAACACTCAGCAAAATCCACTAATTGTTTGTTTTGTGAATTTGTTGTTTATTTCTAAGCTATGAGTCGTAATGATGATTGTGACTTCCTTTGTTTAGGGTTTTTACTGCATATTTTAAGTTAATGGATACTATAATATCGTCGACTTGCAACAAAGGTTGTAGCATTTAGTATCTTTGTTTGAAGTAAAATACTTGTAAGGAAGAAGTTTGGCCATAGAGCCTCAGTGTTTATACTTTGATTTTTCTTCAACTGAAATATCCTTGGCAGGATTCGAGCCGGTGACTTATTGCCTATTTTTAAATACCTAGTTTATAATAAAATGTAGTTAGGGGTTTTGGGCTGTAAGGCCAAGGTATGCTAACTCTGTCGTAGATTGAAAATTTGATATATATATATATATATATACTTGTAGCAAGGCTATATATCATATAAATATTTTGATTGTTTATATATATTTATATATATGTTTTATGTTCTGTCGAGGGTTACAAATCAGAACCCTTGATTTGTTTAAATTTAGTACTATTTATTTTACTGAAAAGAAATATAATTAGACTACAGATATCTCTGAGAATGTGTCCTTATAGTAATCTACAATTGGATCTGTTAAGTATAGTTACTTACTCTTTTTTCATTTACAGTATATACATACATACATACATACATACATATATGTGTGTGTGTCTGTGGTTTGATAACTCGTTGAAACTTTAATCTTTTAAACCCTACTTTGGCTGAAACTTTAACACAGATAATAACAATACGATAGACTAAATCTAACTAAGTTATAGGTATTATAACCAATATTCAATGAGATGGAAAAAGAGTCATTTATAATTTAAAGATTATCCTAACAGTAATGTTTGATCAGTAATCATTAAAAGACAAACTTCAAACTATCTGAACATCATGGGAAAATAATTACAACTTTCCTTTCTCAATGCAATATAGAACAATTCCCATTAAACTCTGTAGATGCTAAGCCTACTCTATAAACAAATTACAGATATAGAATTAGATGATAGATAAATAACAAACAGTTAGAATCTGGATAATTTGCAGAAGGGGGACAAACACCCAAAGGAGACCGTTCCACCCAACCATTTCTTGAAGCAGCCAATATTAATTTCTTAGGACCCCCGAGTCGATTCATTGAACCACTAGGATGAAGACTTCTGAATAATAGCACACACATAACTCTCTGCAACTTAGCACTCAATAGCAGACTTTTAACTCGTCAATTTCACTTTAGTTATCCCCTCATTGAATTCCTTGTGTGCGTGACTTCTCAGTTTGCAACAATCACAAGGTTCATTCACTTGGAAAAGAATGTAGTGAGTCTCCTGCTCAATTCAATGGTATTTATAAGATTTCCTAGGTCTTTGTGTCAGTTTTGAAAATAAATGAGCCACCTGCTCAGTTCCTCCTCTTAGGGAACATGACCACAATTTTAGGGATTTTGCTTCATGCAATAAGTAGAAAGTGAAATGCTAGTGCTGCCACTTGTCAACTAGCCTTCTACAATTGCTCATTTCTTCTAGTGGGTCAGTGAACACTCTTTCAACATTCTCATTTGGATAGGTGTCTCTTCTATTTAATTATTAAAATAAATAAATGTTCAATTATGTAATCATCCTTGACCAACTTGGTCATAAAAAATTTACAATAATTTTTAACATAATGTTTTCTCAAATAAATAAAAATATTTATTTTTCAGTTCTAGGTGGGTTACATTAATGGCTAGTACCGATGCAATAAATGTCAAAACCAACCCTTGAATTGAAAAGAGATGCTACTTGTAGAAACCCTACCATGTCTTCTCTCGGATTTAAATTGTATATATTTTCAACATATAACTTTTTTTTAAAATATTTTTGAAAAATAACTTTAAAACAAAATTTTAACCCGAAAAAATAAGTTTTTTTTTATAAAAAACACTATAAAAACTCAAAAATAAAACATATAAACAAAACTTTAACTAATAGATATTCAAGAATAAAATAAAAACATAAATAGAAAAATATCATTAAATAAATAACTAACAAAGACCAATTAAAAAAATTAAATACAAATAAACAAAATAACAAAGAAAAACATGTTTTAAAAAAGATATTATAAAACTAAATAAAGATATATATAAACAAGAGACACGAGGTGGCAATGTCACCGTAGTTGCTAGCAACTATTGCTACAAATCAGAAGCTATAGAATTTCGACACTTTTGCCACAAAATAGTAACAATAAAAAAAAATCGCCACAAAATTTCATAGTCATCGAACCTAGGTTTCTACCATCAATAAAACGCTGAAACTTAAAATTTTATCTAGTTTGGTATGGAGTGTAGTTTTTTCTTCTTCTTTTAAAATCAATTTGTTTAACCATACTATGGGAAGACTTCAAATAATTATTATATCCAATGTGTATGTAATTAAATCAAACCTAATTTTAATACAAATATATTTTTTCCTAATTAATAGAACAAGATTTAGACTATTTAATTACCCTCTAGCCATAAGAGTATCAAACTTGGAAAAAAAAACATTTCAACTAACAAAAATAAATAAAAAAAGCTAAGAGATTTTGGAGAAAATAAATAACACCAACCTTTAGTTGTCTAAAAAATTATTATTTACTTTCAGAATATAAATCTCAACAACTTATTATGCCCCTCGGGTAGAGGGACCATATATTCAAGATTACATTTTAAAGACACCAAATGAAAATAGTCAAATGGTAATCTCTTTATTTACCAACTTATTATTATTCATATCATTTGATGTGTAGAAAACTCTATTACTTCATTAAGAGGAAGAGACAAAATGCATGTAGACACCTAACCTATCGCAATCTCACTTTATTTCTTTTTGGATATTTATACCATTGTATATTGGATTGAGTTGAAATTAAATTAACTTTGATATTGTGTCAATGTTTTAAATGTTTAATGTTGCTTATATCACATTTATAACAATAATTTAGTTTTCAGAATACGATTTAACTAAGCATTGGATGGCTATAACTAAACTATGAATTGGTGTATAGATTTTTTGGGATATAAATAATCATCATCAAATATAGGTGGTTATAAAAATAAACATAGTAATTAATAAAAATATTCATTAACAATGAAGTATTCTCCTATGATATAGATTAGTTTAGCGGAATATGTGCATGACCATGAAGTGAGTAAAAGCATAGAAATTTGAAAGATGTCACTTGGATTATTGCATTTACTATGATTGTTCACTTAGACTTATGAAGTTCTTCTCATCGAAGAGATGTGGTTTTAGAGGTACTCTCATGTCAACCATAGAAATTCTTCAGCTTTCTTTATGATCAAGTTCTGGTTGAAATGGGGAGTTTCCACGAGACCATGTTGTTAGCCACTTGGTATTGCGACAAGTTTCACATGAAAATAAACACTGGGCAAAACCCTAAACCTTCTTGCAATAAAAAGTCATGTTGTTAGGTTAGCATGGCAGGCTAATGCTTCTCTATAATGTTCAAGGATGAACATAACTCACCACCATCATCCATGGTCATTGAAGCATGCATGCGATATGAATTCTATATCCTAGAAAACAAAAAAACTTATCCTTTATCTCGTTAGTACCCAAGGGTATCAACATCTCTTCATATAATTTTTTCATTGTAAAAATAAATTAAAGAATATATATATATAACCATTATCCAAAGAAAAGATTAAAAAATGTTACATCAATACCCATTTAACTCTTATGTATAAACTTTAAAACACGTGCATATAGTTACTCTAGGGTCTCCTTTACAATGCCAACTAATATCTCATAACTCACTAATCTTTGTTATGCTTAAGGTCCAAATATTGTTAACCTAGTAACGCAACCCTAACTAGACTCAACTACACATGACACAACTCCAAAAATACACTATACTTGAAGTTATAATGTTTGTATTGTATATGGTTTCCCAAGGTCCAGATTCCAATAACCTTTTTTGGGCACCTGTAAGAAGCTGCTACCCAATTATGATGCAATGGGAGCACGTAAGCGGGATAAATCAACAACACACATGCACCGCGTAGATTCACGCACGTGCTTCTACTTCGAACTGATGAACCTCCATGCTAGATTGCTAGCGTGGGCAATAAGAGCGCGCATGTGCATTTGGATGCGTGCGCATGTTGGGAATGATAGCAAACAGGAACGTGCACGTGTCCCTGTGTATTTAAAAAAAACAGTGCGTATTGTTTTTTGCAACCCATGAGCGTGCAAGGAGGAGCCAATGACCCCAAGGAGACGAATTAGACCCCCAAGGAGCCCATCCAACTTGTGCAAATTGCCTAAAATGATGCCGGAGTAAGGTAAATAGAGTTGGAATGCAATTTGTTTTGTTTATTTCATTGTTTTTAAAATAAAATACAAAATTAAAAAGAAATTGAAAATCAATTGAAATGGAAAAAATTTGATACTGTAGGTACAAATTACCTAACCACAATGACCAATACCAATGAACCATCCAAAGAAATGAATGAAACAAACCAAACACAGGACCCAAACCCTGAATTAAATAAAGAATAAAACCCTGAAGATGAATTACATGGGGATTTAAACCAATTAATAATTTTGAGTGATGAATTTAAGAACATGAGGGAACCCTCTCGGGTTTCCCTCGCTACATCAATACAAAAAATTATAGAATCTATTAACTTTGCCCATAGTGAGTAACCGGTTTGAGTGAATATAGGGCTCGAATGAGAGAGCATTATAGCACTGGTATATCCAAAGAGGATATTAAAAACTTGAATATCACAAAAGCCCAACTGTGGAGAACCTCTAGATGTGAGGAAGAGGCGAGTTTGCATGGACTGGTGTAATTACCAGCCATGGAGAGAAAACTGGAGGAAGAGATGGTTCATGGTATTCGACAACCCTCCATGCAACAATGTCGAGATCCCATAGTATTTTATCTGGAAACCATGGGATGAGTTTTTGTTAGGGTTACATGTGAACTACTTTGAGATCATTGAGTTCCAGGGCATTAGTTTTGGCTCAGCCCAAGATCGACCTCACACCCACCGGAACCCACTCAAAGGACATGATGCACCTAGGCAAGATCCAAACCCGCCTCCTTAACCCCCTAGGTTAGGTAGCAGGCTAGATGAGATCCATGAGTCTGTCAGACGTGCCACACGACACCTTCTCAGGCATACCGAATTTGTGGCTATGTCCTTGCAAAGTGAGCAGGACCCCCCCGAGAAACACACTTCTGCATGGTCTACTAGTGGTGGGTGAAGGAGAGTTGATACAGGTGGTAGTCAGGTGGATCCATCTAGCTCGACGAGAACAGTGCAACATCGTTGTTCTCGTTGTGGGAATCCATTCCAGGTTCCCACGCAGGAGCATGGCACAGAGGGCTACCTACACCAAGTTAGTCATTGTTTTATTTAATGTCATAATTTCTAATAAATTTAACTTAGAATCAGATGTTGATGACTTGATTTTTTTTAATGTACAGCTATTTAGGGCCGAGTCTCCAACACACGGGTGGGAGGACGCTGGTTCCTTCAACCTAGATGGAGACATGGAAGTTGCTTAGGACATCACGGCACCATACACATAGGTAGTTTTCTTTCATTAATTAAATTTAATGTTAGTAGTAATTGTATGTCAATTGTCGCATATTTATTTAAATTGTTGGCCCATATTTAGTTAATATTTACTAATTGAATCTAAATATTTTTGTGCAAATGAATAGGTGTCTGCAAGATTGAGTGACCAACCATTTCCACTAGGGATCAACACATCCCCTCGTGAGCATGTATCTTGTAATAAAGTATAAATTTAATTTCAGTTTTGATGGCTTACATTCATATAGTTATATTTTTTATGTACTAATACATGATGACATGAATATGTATGCAAGTCCCACCACATAGGAACGTCAGTGTCACTATCTCTCCACCGACTGCCTTTTTCCCACCATATATGCCAGGTGTAGCCCCTGGCATACATCTCCCTTTCCATGCATCCCTCCCCACCCCGTTCCATCCATCCCTTACCTTCCACCCACCACCACACTTCCATCCAGTGCCCCCCCCCCTGCCCCACCCATCCACCTCCTCCCTTGCATTTTCCCATGTTTCCACCCTCCTACCTCCGAGCACATTACACCATCCATCCACATTCACCCATCCCTCCACCCTATCCTAGACCTCATCCCCCTCCTCCATATTCCCCCACCACCCTCATTTCCTCTTCCAGGGTGTCCCGTTCCATTCTACAACTAGTTGGACTTTATGACCATACATCACCACTTTGCCCACTCCAGTCCATGCCCTCTCCCACCGTGCCCCCTAGTGTTGTATCCAACATCGATGTGGCTACATCCTCCACTATGCCATCTACCCTAGAATTAGAGCAGGTTGTACAACCCACTTCTCCACCTGCCACCCCCGAGGAGCAGTTGATTGCTCCACCTGCCAGCCCCCAGGACCAGCCTGTTGTGTTCACGGTGAGATTGATTAGTTTATGAAAATATTGTTCAATATTAACAAAAATTAACATAGCAGTAAATTGTATGAGTTATCTTACTGTTTAAATGTTGCAGGGTGGCATTGCTGAGAGATTTGGATCACGAAGGAGGGTAGCCCGCTCACTACTTACAGGCTCGTCTCAGGTGAGCTATTTAAAATTTGAAAACGTAATTTTGATATTTAAATTGTGTTTTATACTTGTATAATTTCCTATAGGAGTTTACATTTGATTGCTGTCATTTCAGAGCTCAACGGGAGGTGGTCGAAGCAGCCGGGAGAATCAAGCTTCCTCTAGCTCGAAGAAGAGGAAGATCAATTTTGGGGTTGGACCTGGGAGCTCCGAGGGTGGGTAGGAGGATTGAGAGAGCCTCCTATGTACACTATCCATGATGTGACATTTTGGCACGAGTTGCCATATTTTGTATAGGGCACGAATTGCCATATTTTGTATACGGCGCGAGTTGCCATATTTTGTATATGATTGGATATTTTTGTATATTAATATATCATTTTGTACTTCTTTATAGTAGTAGTTTACAATTGATGCGCTTGCAATACATATTGTTGACGAAGCAATAAAGTCCATAATTTCATAATAAAATGCATAAAAAAATTAACACTGTAGGTTAGTTAACAGAAAAATACACAAATGCATAAAAATGCAGTCTTATTCATTGTCCAAATTGCAATAGAAAGAACTTGTCTACCTTTGGTATTTACATAGTAATTCTAACCTTTGGCCTTCTACTCCATTTTCTCTCCTTGACTAACCCTAGGTCTGTCTATCAGACTAGACTATAATACTACCTATTAGGCAGCCATAAGACACACCTAACACATTCTATTCTAGCCTTACTCTTGCTAAAAACATTTCCCTAGACTCCTACCTTTCCCTCTCCCTAAATCAAGGCTTATTCCTTTCATTTCCACACTACTTAGACCCCCATGACTCTCCCTATATCTCTGACTGTAATATCCATTTTGGATAGCCCTAGAACACCACTAACTCATCCTAAGCTTCCCTAGCATATTCACTGTAATATCCTACTTAGGGAAACCCTAATAGCCTTTTTACCCACCTATCATATCCTAAGGTCACTTCCTTGCCTTCCTATCTTATCCACTCACTAACGCCTCACCTCAAATTCGTCCATAACCCAATTTAATGTGGCACAAAGACACCCTAAAGGGATTGTATATAAACAATCATTCCTAGCCATACTTAAACAAATTTGACAGTGGCATATAAACATCCATAACTTGGAAAAATACTAGAAAAGTCCTTGAATTGCTTGCAAGTCATTGTGTCATCAAAATCCAAGTGAATATACTTCTTATCATTCCCACTTGACTGGAAATTACATCTTGGACTGTCATAAGACATTTTACTTGATTGGAAATTACATCTTGGACTGTCATAAGACATTTTACTTGACTGTAAATTACATCTTGGACTGTCATGTGACTGTCATAAGACATTTTACTTGACTAGAAATTTGATTTGGTTTAACAGTCCCATTGGCTTGGAAACTTGTCACTTATAAAATTTTTTGTCACTGATGTTTACTTAAAAATATTGTATCTTTGCCTGGCTAGCTAAAAAGTGAAATATTGGACTGTCATAATGCTAAATGCTTGGCTAGAAATACTTTTATGTCAATTGCAAGAGAGGTTGACTTTGTACGATATGATGATAATGTCCCATAAACACCACTAACATGCTTCAACCACATGCATAATTGAAATTAAAACATCCCATAATGCTAACGTGCCATAAAATTGTTCTTCCTTGACAAATAAAAAATGAAACAAGTTCATGAATATGTGTCTTCTATAACGATCTATTGAGCACTTGCAATTTTAATGAGCTATTGTACTTGTTGCAATTTTAATGATTTAAGGGTTAGCATGCATAACCTACGGTTTAGAATCCATGAGGAAACCCTAACCCTAACTCAAGTTTAAAGGTTAGCATGCATAACCTGGGATTTATAATCAATGAGGAAACCCTGACAAGTAATATCCTATTTAGGACAGCCCTAATAGACTTGTTACCCACCTATCATAGGCTAAGGTCACTTGCTTGCCTTCCTATCTTACCCACTCACTTCCTATCTTGTCATCCCTTTTGATCCTTCCTTTGGTAGTGACATGTTCTCTTTGGGTGTACAATCATGGTTTGAAGGTTCATTTTGGCTAGCAAGTGCCTTTTATTTCAGAGGATTTTCCTTAGTCATTATCTTGATGGCCTACACAAGTGCATGATGACCTATCCAAAGGTCTGCACTTGGGATATCTAACAAAATAAACACCATTAAAGTCTACTTAACAAATTCAACCCAAAATTATCTCAAATTAGCATAAATAACCAATGCTAGAATCTACCCAATCATAAAGATAATATAAGCTAAAATTCAAATCTCCACACTATAATTTTTTTCCTCGTTAGGGTTTATAAACCCTAATCATCTTTCATCATAGAAGCACATGGCATTTCAGGAAGTTCTACCATGTAACTATTCATCAATTACAATAGTGTTAGCTAGGGTTTAGGATAACAAAGAAATTCAATTCATAACCTAGGGTCTAATTCAATTATAAAAATTTGATAATTTTAGTTTTGTTCCTAGCATTTGCACAAGCTGGTATTTTCATTTGTGAATATATGAAATAGTAAGTAGTTCATATTAATCCCAATAAACATATTTCATGTATGTGCATAGCCTAGGTATAGGGCCTTTTGGTTTTTACTTAGATGATAATAACCAATCTAATGATATATACCTAAAGAGGTCATAAAACCCTAGTTCCATCTCATAACTTGTGAACCCTAGTTATAATATGCAATTTGTAGTTCATGAAACCCTAGTTGGTTTTCAATTTGTAAGTGTAACCTAGGGCTACATGGCCATTTGGTTTCTACTTAAATGATACTAACGAGTCTAATTTGATCTTCAAACCTAAAGAGTTCATAAAACCCTAGTTTGTAGTTCCATGTCTCAATATGTGAACCCTAGTTTTATTATGCAGGTTGTTGGCTTATATTCTAGTACATCAATAATATAATTCCGCAACATGTCCTTTCTTAGTGATATCTAGACACATTGGGGCATGAAAACATGAGGGGGAGGGCCATTTTCAACCCAAGTTATAGCATGCAATTGTAGTTCATGAAACCCTAGTTGGTTTAGGATGTGTACATGTACATATGTTTCTACTTCCATCTCATAACATGTAAAGAGTTCACTAAACCCTACCAACTAATATAACATACCATAACATACTAACATCATACCATTCTAACATACCATACCATACTAGCATATGATTCCATACCCTACAATACTAACATCATAGTACATACCCTACAATACCCTATGATACTAACATACCATACCATTCCATACTAACATACAACATACCATACCATTTTAGTTCCATCACATAACTTGTAAAGAGGTCATAAAA
This sequence comes from Pseudotsuga menziesii, assembly GCA_001517045.1. Classification (NCBI taxonomy): domain Eukaryota; kingdom Viridiplantae; phylum Streptophyta; class Pinopsida; order Pinales; family Pinaceae; genus Pseudotsuga; species Pseudotsuga menziesii. Next base: position 32,397 of record LPNX010038269.1, on the reverse strand, counting down.
CTGTACTTCCATCTCATAACTTCTCAACCCTAGTTATAGCATGCAATTGTAGATCATGAAACCTTAGCATGCAATTGTAGTTCATGAAACCCTAGTATGCAATTGTAGTTCATGAAACCCTAGTATGAAAGTATCAACGAAATTGTAGTTCATGAAACCCTAACATGCAATGGTAGTTCATAAAACAGTAGGTGTTTTTCTCTTTTCCATCTCATAACTTGTAAAGAGGTCATAAAACCCTACTTCCATCTCATAACTTTTCAACCCTAGTTATAGCATGCAATTTGTAGTTCATGAAACTATAGCATGCAATTGTAGTTCATCAAACCCTAGTATGCAATTGTAGTTCATGAAACCCTGGCATGCAATGGTAGTTCACGAAACCATAGGTGTGTTTCTCTTTTCCATCTCATAACTTGTGAAGAGCTGATAAATCCATATTTCCATCTCATAACTTCTCAAACCTAGTTAAAGCATGCAATTGTAGTTCATTAAACCCTAGTATGCAATTGTAGTTCATGAAACCATAGTATGAAAGTCTCAATGAGATTGTAGTTCATGAAACCCTAGCATACAATGGTAGTTCATGAAACAGTAGGTGTGCTTCTCTTTTCCATCTCATAACTTGTAAAGAGCTCATAAATCCATATTTCCATCTCATAACTTCTCAACCCTAGTTATAGCTTGCAATTTGTAGTTCATGAAAGCCTAGTTGGTTTTGGATTTGTACATGTACTTGTGTTTCTACTTCCATCTCATAGCTTTTAAAGAGGTCACAAAACCCTAGTTCCATATCATAACTTCTCAACAATAGTTATAGCATGCAATTGTAGTTCACAAAACCCTAGTTGGCCTTCAATTTGTACATGTACATGTGTTTCATCTCATAACTTCTCAACCCTAGTTATAACATGCAATTGTAGTTCATGAAACCCTAGTATGCAAGTCTCAACGAGATTGTAGTCCATGAAACCCTAGCATGCATTAAGGTATCCACACTATAATTGTTTTCCTCGTTAGGGTTTATAAACCCTAATCATCTTTCATCATAGAAGTACATGGCATTTCAGAAAAGTCTAGCACCAGTTTCGACGTCAACATGTCTATCCTAGGATGATTCCTCAAACCCTAGGTCTTTGTCTATTGCATCAACACAAGCACCAAGACCTCCATGGAAAATCAACTAAACTTAAAAAAATCTTCTTCTAAGCAAGGAATCAAAATAAGCTCAAGACTTATCAAGTTAAGTTTTCCATGGTCTTTCCCTAACCTCCATGTATCACACAAGAAAAAGACTGTAATATCACCAAAGACATTATCTCTTTTCTTTGTATCTTCTACAAGGTTGGAACCTAATTCTACCTCCTTTGCCTTGAAAACAAGAGCTATAGATTCTGCAACAACCATCAATTCCTCTAGTATTATATCTCCTTCTCCAAGGTTTACTTACATATATAAACCATAGTGTCCTTATGCATATCCAAGTTTCATCATGTAATGCATTCCTCCTCTAGTTGTGTACCACATCTTCTTGTTCCCAATGCTCCTCGACATATGTGTTAGAGGTGGTTACAATGCTGCAATGCTTATCCTCAATATGTGTGCCAAGGTGGTTACTATGATCATTTGTTCTCCTCAACATGTGCGTGAAGGTGGTCACTATGTTCCAATATTTCACTTATCTTCATCCTAATACAATAAGGAAACCCAAAAAAATAAACCCTAGTCCAAGTGTACGTTAACACCATGAAGATACATCCCTTTAGGGAACTCTTTCCAAGCATATAACATATCTAGAACCTCTTATTAGAACAAATTACAACATCAATAAATCTACTGAGCAAAAACCTAGTTTACAAAACCAATGCACAATGGAGTCACTAGGCCATGCAAACGTGGTGGAGAGGGCCTGCGAGAGGTAATGGCATGCCAGGATACCAACGGAGTTGACGGCTCGTCGATCCGACCTTCGGTTGCTTAGTTATGTTGAGTTGCAAGTCGCATGAAAATGTTGTTCAAGGACACTTGTTCACTCTCGGTCTGGGAGTGAAAAACCAAACAGAGCAGCAAGATTTCACGCAGTTGGCTCTGACAGGTGTGTATGGCCAATGCCGACATGGGAACACCACCAAGACTGGCACGGAGGACGGTTTTTCAAAGTTGACCCACCATGCGAGAGTTGCATTGAAGGAAACAGAGCAAAACCCTAGTTTACAAAACCGATGCATAGTGGGGTCACTAGGCCATGCAAACACGGTGGAGAGGGCCCACTAGAGGTAATGGCATGCCAGGAGAACAACGGAGTCGATCGATTCGACCTACGGTTGCTGAGTTATGTCGAGTTTCAAGTCACATGAAAATGTCGTTCAAGGACACTTGGTCACTCTCATTCTCGGAGCGAAAAACCAAACAGAGCGGCAAGATTGCATGTCGTTGGCTATGATAGGTGTGTATGGCCAATGCCAACATGGGAACACCACCAAGACTGGAACGGAGGAGGGTTTTTCAGAGTTGACCCACCAGTGCAAGAGTTGCATTGAAGGAAATTGAGCAAAACCATAGTTTACGAAACCGATGCAACATGGAGTCACTGGGCCATGCAAACATGGTGGAGAGGGCCCTCTAGAGGTAATGGCATGCCAGGAGACCAACGGAGTTGACGACTCATTGATTTGACCTCTGGTTTCCGAGTTATGTCGAGCTGCAAATCGCATGAAAATGTTGTTCAGGGACACTTGGTCACTCTCGGTCCGGGATGACATGCTAATTGTTGGGCATGGTAAGAGCATTATTAAAAGGTTGAATAAGGGCTTGGGAAGTCAATTTTCAATGAAGGATTTGGGTCCAACACAACAAATATTGGGCATGAACTATATTTCTCCAAAAAAGGATAAAAGAAATGTTATAGAAACTGTATCTCTTAAACATGAACAACTCTTTGACCTTGCTCTGTGTTATACCTTCTACTTTCTCATTAAATTCTAACTATTGACTCAAATAGAAGAAGGATAAAAAATTACTAGAATAGCAATTAAAATTTAGAGATGAAAGCATAATGCACAAGTCAAATACCATTTCACAATATTAGAGCAATTATTTTTTGAATAGTATCCCAATGCAACACAAATTGGAGAGAAAGTTGCAAATATAGTGGTTTACCAGGCAAGACATGTAGAGAATCATGTGCTTCTGCAAGATAACATGTCAAAATCTATTAAAAGAAAATATGACCATGAGTGGTTGAAATTGAAAGCTACTATTAAAAGACAAGATGATCATGATAACTTACTCCGCTTTCTATGTGAACTCTAACAAATCCTTTCCCTTTCCATCTATATCGATGTCATGTCTAAATATATAGCATGTATAAATACTTGTTACCAAGATGGTGCATAAAACAGATCATACTAGGTAATAAGTAATTATACATGCTATATATTCAAACATGACATTGATATAGATGGAAAGGGAAAGGATTTTGCAGAGTTCACATAGAAAGCAGAGTAATTTATCATGATCGTCTTTTCTTTTAATAGCAGATGTCAAATTCAATCACTCATGGAACTAGCATCCAAGTAGGGTGTAAGCGTAATTACCCAATCTCATTCAATATAGCTAGCTAGATCCTCTATGTTGCTAATTTCCTCCATCAATCTCTTGTGATCTGAATGAGGCAAGAAGTAACGTACCTTGGTTGAGTTCTTCATTGACATTGTCTGTAGATGGATGTTCGTGCCATCAATCAAGTTTGTGAAGTGATAGACCACAGAACCTGGTCTGTAATCCATGAAGACATGCCCATTAGTTATTCTTGATTTCCCATCTAGTGTAAGATATTCACCCTCAACCACCATAGAGCCAATAGGAAATTCATTTACTTCATCATCAATCAATGATCCGTTCAGGATTTACTTACCTCGAATGCATCATGCCAACCAATAATACATGCCCCATTCATTGTCTTTCAGGGTAACAATTGCATATATGTGTCCTGGTTGTACAAGATATGAGATATGGTCATAGTTTGTCGAAATCGCTGACTGACCCTCCTCTAAGTGGGTTTTTTCATCGACTACACGTGGGTCTACTGCAAGTGACACACGATCCCAATCATCAACCTGATCCATGCATTCACATCCATCCCATTCACCACTGCTACAAGGGCTACAAAAGAAAGCAAGTTTCCTTGTCCATATTTCAAATAGGGGGTTGTTTGAGCTTGGAACTGAATGAAATCCACGTGTTCCTTGTACCATGCCGCAACTATAGGAACGTGATCGATCTATGTCAACCACATGCCAAAAATTCCTGACTGGCCTTCCTACCACTGAATTTCGGTCTGACATTGTTACTGAGCACCATTGAACTATGGATTCTGCATCTTTGATATGGGGGTTTCTGGTAAAACTCACCCCCTCCCTTCGTAGTGTGGTCTTGATGCATGCACCGGCCCCGTCATGCTCACCTTTACCATGCCCGGTCTCAAAGTAGTTCCATATATGCGACATATTATAAGTCTTATGTAACATACTCATCCATTGGAATACTCAAGAATTTTTGAACTGGCCCGCACAACCATCTGACCATATCCAATTCTGATCCATCTGTATATCTCCCTCCTTTAGTTGATCATAGAAAATTTGAAAACAATGTTGCACATAATGAAGATCATGGCATCTGTCATCACTTATGTAAAAGTTTGTCTCCTTCTGTATTATCCTGTTGTTAACGCTGCTCTCACAGCCATGCCTATACATAATATGTACCATGATGCTAACTTGGTTGAAATGGTAGTATTGGCTCTGAATTTAATTTTGTGGTTGAAGGGTGTAGTTTTCTACAAAATCCACAATTGACAATATGGTCCCAATGGGAAATATGTCCCTGCATTTTCTATACTGCTCATCCTGCCATCACGCTACATGCACATGTTGAACATATTGCTCGATTTTCTTGTAGAACTCCATAAAAAATCACATACCCGTAGAATGTGACCTTTAAAGAATTTATATGTAGAAACTAAACATGTAAGAGGCAAAACATGCAATAATAATTTCCACCTGTGACTTCACCAATGCAATATTTTTACTTTCCTTCGCACTATCTGATTGATAGGTTATGTAATTGAAGTTCTGCATCTCCATGCTCAATTTGCCAAATTGATGCTCATCACTTCCATGAATGCAATGGTTCAAAAGAGAAAACCCACTGCACCTAGAACAATTCCCATATAGACATGAATTTTCAATTTTTGTCCTTCATGCCTTGGACACATGATGTTGATGATAAAATCTCTCGATGCATTCAGTGGTGTTACGGATTCATTGCAGCCCTGCTCAAGGTTAGTATGCAAATCACAAAATATATGTTTATACGTGTCATAAAAATATTCATATTCTACATGGTATCTGTTAACAACCATACTTAGCAGAGGCTCGAAAAGATCATAGTGAAGAAGAGGTAATGGTCATTTGTAATACTTTGGTTAAAATTTCATGGTATGGAAGTTTGGAAAGGGGTGAAAAATGATGAGTCATCAAAGAATCTAACGGTGCGAAGCGAAAAAGATGGAGATCGATGGTTTATATTGTGTCCGCTCTCTAAAAATGCGAGGAGGATAAGTATATCCAGGTGTTTGATGTAATATAGAGATCAACGGTCATTGATCCAGCTTGATGAGATCTATGATCTTTGTAAACCCCGCCTTGTGAACCTGTATGCTCGATAAAACAAAGGAACCCGACGGAATTGGGTACTTGTCGCTTGATCTGATGATGGGGAAATAAAGGTGAATTACATCGACGATCGTGGATGAATCCGGAGTGGGAACTTGCATGTTTGATAAGACGAAGACGCTCGACGGAATTGGGTAGGTGTCGCTTGTTTTGATGGCTGAAAGATAAAGGAAAAATAGATCGATGGTTGCTGATGGATCCGGAACGAAAAGTTGTGTGGTAGTTGGATGTAAAGGGCGGTAGTGGAATAGAAACCACTGTACACGTGGTTGATCGTGGTGCATTCCGGAGGCAAAAGTGGTTTGGTGGAAACCGCCTAAGGGAGCCTCCAGAGTGGGGTCCTATAAAAGCAAAGTTGACTTGTTCGATGATTATTTTATTGGCGTCGGATGATTGAAAGGGACCTACATGCTCGTCAACCTTTAACTATTAATTTCGAACGCACTCAGCCAGGGTAACAGGTAAGGCTCAAACGCCCATAATTCATCTATCTGGTTACCATTATCGACTGAATTATGGACCAAGAAAAGGAATTGCAAGGGTCTGGTCATATTTTAGATGACAGGGAAGACTATCTGGTTGATAGGGACTGAGGAGTGTGTGACCCTTTCCTGTCCATAGGAAGTGTATCAATCAGTAAAGATAGGTTGTGGCAATATAATTTATAGGGCAATGATGTCTTAAATGTCTGTAAATCCTTTTTATATTATTTTGCTGTCGAACAAACTCTGCATTTTCCCGAGTTCGCAGAATGGTGTGCGGTTAATTATTCCCCTTCTCAGAGAGTCATTGTGAGTCAGTCTACGTCTCGAATACTCAGTAAAATTAATGCCAAAGACATCCATGAAAACCTAAACTTGCCCGACAGTTACCCTGAAAGTCGTGAACCTGTAAATGACTCCATTCTTGCTGAAATGTACAAAAGTAGTGGAATTGAAGTCCGCTGCAAATTCTTGTCCAGCATTTTGAAAGAGGGTCAATCATTAGATGGTCTTTTCCTACCTTACCATGTTCATATTTTCAAAGATGAAGTTCAATTGGTGGTATCCTTAATTTGTCAAATCTTGGGTCTTGACGATGATTGTCGTGTAAATGAAGTCATCCTGGGTTTTCTGTTAAAAATGAGTTCATTAAGTTCCGAGTCTTAGTCGGTTCTTGTATTTAGTCTAGATGAGTACTTGGTAGAAGCGATACACCTTCAATTAAGTGAATTCCCAAAGGTCGGGTTCTTTAAATTTCAAACTTACTTGTTGATCATGTTGCTACGTTCAAACGTCACTGAATTACAGTTTTTGAGTACCATCTTCTCTTCGGATTTTCCCAAGCAAATCAACATGTTTGAATTCGCAAATTCAATCATGTCAGAACTATATAAAATGTTGTTCGATGAAATGTTACCCTGTGTGTTAGAAGAGATGAAATGCCTGATGCAGTCCTCGCCTGAGGATCGAGTTGGAGACTGGTTCATGTATAAAGATTCCACTATTTTGAGGATATATGGATTTACTGGGGAACCTTATAGGTTACTCGCTTTCCTTACTCCGAGAATTTTTGCATTAGAGTTCATGAGGCAAAGGTTGCACTCAATGGAAGAACATTTTGGAGCCTTTAAGAAATCTTCAAATATCAAATTCCCTCTCAAGGTTGGCCTGTTTATTTTCAAAAATAAAGGTGCCCTGGTGTTTATTGAAAAGATGTTGGGGAGCATGGAATTTCAAAAAGAGCCAAAGGCAAATTATGATCCTCACCATATAATTTCCCTGAGGAAGCAGGCAAACAAAAACAAACCATTTGACGACCAATTTATTGAAGGATTGAATGAAACAACCAATCTGTTGCAGTTTATGGAGACTCCAAGGTCTGATGAAGATGCAAGTACTTTACCAGTTGCAGTATCTCAAGTGACAGAGAGTCCTAATATTGTAATTAAAAGAAGTCTTTCTGAGGTCGAAATCATGGAAGTGGATGAAGACGGGTCACACAAAAAAGCCAAATTGTTTCAAGTTGGTGGAGTTTTAAGTGAAGAGATTTCTGATGATTTCAAGAGAGTTGCTTTAGTCCCAACAAAATATGTACAAGTAAATCAATTTTCTTTTAAAGGTGCAGATAATTCAGAATCAAGTCCAATTTTCAAATCCAAGGAGGAACTCATGGCCAGTTATGTGGAAAAATGAAAGCAGTCTCTGGAAGAGACAAGGAATTTACTCCCGCGGATAAGGAGTTTGAACAATCCAAAAACCTCCTTGATTTCTGCCAAGGATGTAGAAAGAAATACCTTCAAATTGGCCATGGTAAATGATAAAAAGATGTCAGAGATGGAAGTAAGGTTGGACAAGATTAGTGTACTCGACAAGATACAGCTACATAAGCAAACAAGTGACATTATTTATTTAGATCTATTGCAAGCTATGATGAGAATCAATAAGCTACAAATTTTGGTAGATAAGTTAGAGGTTCAGTTAAAACATGAAAAAGTTGAAAATAAGGCCAATACCATTCAAATAAAAAAAGCTACAAACAGATATTATCAGTTCAGGGAATGAAAGAGATAACACCCAAGCAATCAGAAGAATGCTGGAAGAAAAGGACAACGCCCTCCAAGTTTTGAAGAAAAAGTTGAAGATCCCAAGCATTGAGCATGTTCAATCATCCGAATTATTGGCGTTGCAAGAAGAGAAAGACAAGATCCACCAGGAGATGATGGAACATAAAGGAAGAGCTGTCAAATTACAAGAGGAAAAAGACAAATGGGAAAACGAACGGAGTGAGGTGATATCACAAATCTCCCTGCTGAAAAAGGACCAAAATGATGAAAAGGAGATCATGGAGGAATTAATAAGTCAGACTCCCACTGATGAAGACCTGTCTATTGTAAATATTGAGAAACCATTAAATGATTTTTCTGCAGATGATTTGTTAGTACCTATGTCCCAGGTTAGCCTAAAGGATGAAGAAATAAAAGAATTAAAGATGGAAAATGAAAATATCAAGTCCGAGTTAGCCAAAGTAAGTGAGAATAAAAATAAAATATTGCAAGACAGAAACCAGTTACAAAAGAAATTTAATGAATTAAAGGAAAGAAACATCGAAAAGGGTCTTCTCCAGGGAGCGAAGCATATAATTTGGGATACCTTATCTATAGAAATTACTAAATTCAGACATCATCTGAACTTTATTGATGATCAAAACATATTGGTCAATTTGGCCAAACAGAGACTGAAGTTAGTAAATGAGACCATGGAGAGGAAACCCCTTGCCATAGTGCAAAACACGTTAAATTTCTTAAATTCATTAACATATCAAAATTTGCATGATATAGGAGTAAAGGACAGAATAGAAATGGTACTATGGGCCAAAAAGTTTATCCACAAGCATCATTTAATGAAGACAGTCCATGACAAAGCTGATGAAATGGTCTCACAGGTTAATGACTTCAAACAGGTTTTCAAAGAATTATTTGAGGACGGTCTACCTTCCTTTTGGGACAAGGAGGGACGAATGTTTTCTCAAGAGAACTATCATAACCTATTGGTACAAAGCCGAATGGATCATTCCAAATTTGACGATTTGGAAAAGGGACTGACAAGGAAAGCCATTGTGGATAAGCTGACAGAGGATTTTGAGATATTACAAAAGTTCCTAATCATCAGGAGAGGTCTGCTTAAAGTATCTTATGAAGCTTACATGGAGTTAGAAGTGTCTATTCGAGAAATGATGGAATATGATACTCCCAGCGCGGAACAATGGAAATCCATAGAGAGATTCGGGAAAACGAAGTACATCCTTCACTCATGAAGACAGGTGTTGCGTGCTAAGGAGCTGCTTGGACGAAGACATGTTATCAAGTTGATTTTAACTTAATGATCTGTTAGGATTGAAGCTGTAGTTTATATCTAGAAGATAGGAATTTAGTTACAAGACTTTAATTAAGCCGGTCATTCAGTTATGAATTTTCTTGGAAGATGAATCATTTTATGTATATATTTGCATCTATTTTATTTGATGGGGGTTGGAACCCATTGTGTTGTTGAATGATTTTGAAGACATATATTTTTGAATAACAGAGCAAACACATAAGAATTATCAGATATTCCTGTGTCATTTACATTGCAGTCTGTATTTCCTTTCTTCTGTGATTGTGTTTCCAGTGTAACACTTCATTCTATTTTTCTTCATATCTGAAATATAGTGTTGAATGGTCGGAATTCATAGTTTTATGCTCTGATCATCGTTTCAGATATTTTATACATTTTTCTACTAAAGTTAATATAGAATTCATCTTTGATGCTCTATATTAATGGGTTGTTCATTGTCTCTTCTGTTTCACCTGAACTAAATGAATGACTGTGATGGAATGGTTATCTTGCCTTTGATAAAAATCTCATGCATGTGTCTTTGTATATCTTTATGTATATGTGACTCCATTGCCCAATGGTTATGTGTATTGTTTCAACCATCCATACAATTTCTGAGTGTTAATTTATATTTGGCCTTGTAAAATTTGTATCTGAGAGATCCCTCTCTGGAAAGGAAAGTCAGTTTCTTTCTAAAAATGGTTTTGCTGTTAACTCGGTATCTACTTTTCATAACTTGGGTATATTCTGAGTGCTAACAAACTGGCGCTGTTGCTGGGGAACTGTTGACGGGCGTATTTGACTAAGCCCGCAACGGGGGAAAACGACCCAGTCCAGGACCCTTAGAACAGGCTCCAAGCTGTTTGGAATAGTCGCTCCCGACAGTTTTAAAGGCTCTGTTGGCCTGGGATCCTAGAGGACTAATGATTACAATTAGTGCTACTGATAGTTAGTGTCGATCCTATACTTATAATTACAAAGATTAACCCAAGTTGTATATTACAAGGAGCGGAAACTGTTAAGTAAAATCATTCAAAACAATTAACTCTGAATACATAAATAAAACATAAATCTGGACAAGATTCGTATGCTACAAAGTCATGTTATATTTATATACAAATATACAGTAATTACATAGAAGGATAAACTGAATGTATTTAATGAAAAGGATCGAACTCAACAAAGTTCTTCGGATAGTACAAAAAACAGAAACTGAATAAAATATAATTATGATCTAATACCTATCCTGATCAGGAGCAAAAATTAATTTAACCTGTAACCAACTGATGTTGATAAAGGCACTGTATGTAAACATTTGCTGATATTTAAATAAATTCAAATATTGCAAATCATACAAGCATCATTACACATTATGTAACAATAATATCAATTATTAAATACAAAACATGACATACCAACATAGTTAAAAACAGGAACATACGATACCTAATAAATTATATTCGCACAATTCATCAAGGAAATTATAACAAACATCATAATATAGGAAAGCAAATATCAAAACTGAGAGATATTATAAGACACATAAAAAGTATTAAAACTGTAAATGTGTGTAAAACATCACCAGTTCAAACATTGTAACAACTGACAGATAACTGCCTAGAGGCACAGATAGAACGAACCAGCAGTTTTGTTCTTGCTTCCCCAGAGTATCGACCCCTCTTTTCATATTCACTATCAACCCTTTAAATACATTTTGAATTTTCCCAAAATAACATTATCAAAAGCTAATAATCCAGATCGTGATCCCTAACTAATATTGAATAAAAAACGACAAGTGGAACATGTCGTTTTTTTAGCGAACGCACAACTATTCCATCCATCACATGGGATCGAAAACAAAAGAGTGGCACCTGTAATACCATCCGTCCAATATCGATCTGTCTCCAGAAATACAGGGATCACCAATATACCCAAAATCCTCAAAATCGGGAAAAGAGATATTCATATTACTATCTGCGATACAACACACAAGAATTATAATTAAAACATAATTGAAATAATAGCAAATAAAATCAACAACAAATAAACTCGAAATAATCAAATACCTGACCTTGATCAACATAACAACATAACACCAAACACTACAGATTGACTGGGGCGTTGAAAACCTGAATATTAACTCCACTAGGTTGACTTGGTGAAGGAGCTTTAAACTGCATTAAGGCGATCTGAGCATTGAGCTCACGCAATTTTTCTTCGCTCTTTGCATTCTCATCCTGTAACTTAAGCACCTGCCTGATAAGTTTGTTTTTATGGTTCCTCAGACGCACAAGATGCTGATTACTTTCATCAACTTTTACTTTTAAACCCTCATTATCAGCTCTCAATAAGTCTCGATTCGCTACTATTTCGTTCATCTTATCTTCCATTCGGCGAACCTTGTCTAACAGACAACTAATGAACATAGGGTGACTAGTTTCCCCAATTCCAGGAGAAACAGCTGAAGTTGCTTTAACAGGCTTTTCTTTTACAACTGAATCAGTCGTACAATCAACTAGGACCTTCTGAACTTTCTTATCCACTGTTGAAGGACTATCACGATCAAGAGTGATATCAATATCAGGCCGAACAGGCTGAACTTCTACAGACAGCGAAGGATTTTCAGAGATTCCTTCAGCAGTTACGGGGTGATTTTGTCCAGCTAGATCAGTATCAAAATCACAATGAATCGCCTCATCGTTAACAGGTAAAGGAGTACTGATTTATTCATCAATTACAACAGTTTCGACTGGAAGCTTAACATTCACAGGGTTTTGTGCCATCCTGGCTTTCGTCATGCTCCTGGTTAGCCTTCTAACCAACTTGGACCTAGGTAGATTTCCTCGACGATCTCCAACTCTGTCGCTACCGTTTGATGGAGTGATGGGTGACAGGGGTGAGGCATTCTTTGCACGCCTAGAGTCTGGAAATGTATGAGGAGAGTTCATTGGATCACCATTAGGTGCTTGAGAGGGTTCCACACTCTTAAGGCTAGGGTTTGATGTAGGTTTGCTCAGAGAAGCCGAACCTGAATTTTTATGTTTGCTACAGTCACCTAGACTATCGAACATACAATGACAAAACCCTGAAAAACCATTTGATTCTAAGAACTGCTCCCATGAGCGACCAGACTTCATTAGTTCATTCTCAATCAACATACGGACAAGCCCGTGGTGAAACAAACTGTGGCTTACATGTTTTGGTCCCTTCTTTATAGCGTTTGACATTTTAAACAAACTGTGTAGAAGATAGTAAGGGAGATTGATGGGAAATCCTATGAAAGTAGCCATCAAACGAAGGTGGTATACATAGGCCGAGGACAACCGACCTTCGCAGGTTAAATACTTGTGAATTAAATCAAGCACTGGTCGCCATTCTTTGAGGAAAACTTACTTGCAACTCCTGTCCGAAAGGAAACCTCTTGCGCTGGGTTCTTTAATAGACTCCTCCATTCCGTAATCTCCATTCTCTGATACTTAAACCACTTTTGTCCAGACAGAGGCAGACCTGTTGCATTTGCAATCGAATTCTCATCAACCCGGAAGCACAAGTCTCCAACTTCGGCTTGATAGTTTACCAGGGACAAAGCGAATACTCTGGTGACCTCTGGATTAGAATCAGAGAACTTCTCAAGGAATGGTAGCCACCCGACATCTTTTACCTTTTGCAAAAGCCCAGGGTTCGAATTCAACAGGGTTAACTCATAGGGTTCGACTCTCACAACAGGGGCCATTACTGATTGTTTATAGACGTGAAACCATGCACAGAATACATGCCACCACCGGATTAACGACAGAAGAGCAGGTTGAGAGCACTTGGAACCGAGACTCAGCAGTAGTAAATAATACACAGGATAAGCCATACGTGAATGGAGGCAAAACCCCTGCGGGTTTGGTATGAGCAGAGCCATCACTACTCGGAGTGCTGAACGCAAATGACGGTTGAAACCCTGAAAGACTAATGTTATCTCAATCAAGCCTGAATTAAATGACAGGAAAAATTGAGGTGTACGTAATAACAGGTGCTCCACTGGTAAACAGCCACGACAAGGAATAGGTACGAGAGCTGAGACGTGGACAACAGGCTAAGTACGAGTGTCATAATAACACTCTGAATTCGTGATGAGTGTGACTCGTGCCATAGATCATTCCCCATAATGTGTTCGGCTCATTCATCAAAGGTGGTGAATTATCATATAACTCGACACTAGACCTTTGCATATTATCACATGCAAATTAATATCAGTGCAAATAATGGTTAACAAACTTTAGGATATGGCATGCGAATCATGTATCTAGGCTTCTATAGAGTTCGACAAACCTTTGATTACCATTACCCGATTCTGCATAAAGATCATGATACACGACCTTAGTAATATTTCTTATCATTGAAATCGACCAGAAACGGTGTTAATGTTTAAGAGAACCTGCACAACTAGGATATACAGCATCAAGCATAAAGGCCATGAACACTCATGTATTAACATCCCTAGTTACAATTCATCCAAACCAGTAACTCAGAGATATTGATATCATTGATCCAATGTAACTTGCAAAGTTTGTTCAAAAAATGTTGACTTCAAAAAAATCAGTAGCCAAGGAAAAATCCTCCTTTCAGTAGCCGAATTTATCCATTTTAAAATTTAAACATTTCATTGAACAAAATGGGATTTTGTTCGATGAAATAATGATTTTAGAAGGCTGTTGAGCGGGGGCACAACAGATGGCGACTTGCTGGACGAAACAGTTATCTCTGTTTATTTACCTGAAATCGTGCAAGCAAAGGAATTAAATCCTTAACATAAGTCATTGCATAGATAATACTGCTTTAACATCTCAACCAGATTCAAAAACTTCACAGTTCTAAACATTACCAACGGATTATAATTTCATTTATTTGTTTGACAAACATCAGATTTCTAACAAAAGTTAGTCCTTAAAAGTAGAACAACGAATGGTTCATTCTTAAAAGATAAAATCACAATACCACAAGCATAGCCCTGCTGCCAGCAGGCGTCCATAGCCTCGACAGGGTTGCTTTAAAACCCACAGAATGCCAGTATCCCATCTGCTAGTTAAAAGTTTACAATTCTGGGCAAGAAGAACTGTTGCCATTATTTTCTGTTCTCTTTATTATTATTATTATTATTATTATTAGTCATGAAGGCCATGATTCAGGCTTGATAACCCGATAGGAATCATGTCAGTCACCAATCCACATGACAGTAAAATGAACCGGCTCGTGATGAGACCTTTCACCCCTCAGAGTTTTATGTCCAAGGGTCATTGCCCAGGCTTGGTAACCGGAGACGACAATGTCACTGGATGTAAATTTATGATCCTAAACAGATCGGCTCATCACGAGACCTTCTGTCCTTCAGACGTTTTTTCACATATTTCAGTCCATCTTGTCCAGAACGTAATTATTGTTAATCCCAAGTGAGATTGTCTTAGCAGATAGGGAGGCAAATCTGTTTTTCTTTATGAAAAAGGGATGGCGTAAGAGGTTTAAAAAAATGACTTTACCAATACTGCCTTAATCTCTTTAGACAAATTTTTGCAGAGACTAATATAATTAATTAATATTAATGTATTTTACAAGTTGTTGGTAATATTCCGAACAATGAAAATACCATTCTATGTTCCAGAAGTAAAACAGAATGACAATTCTCAAGATAGCAATGCCTTTGTGCATGATTTCCAGATGAATTACAGAACTTAAAAATGGTTACCAGTTTGATGTTTGATGGATCTGACAGGCTCAAAACACAAAAACAAAACAACAAATAAATATGAAAAACACATAGACAAAAAAAAAAAACAAAAGAAATGAAATCATTCAAGCAATCACACCACACCGGTATCTACAAAAGTTTACTTTCAGCAAGTTACTGAAAGTAAGTTTTCAGAATTTCACCATTCACTGGATAAGTTCAGAATCACCCTCCAGCGTTTGCTTATTAACAATAACTAAGACCAAATGTAAATCAAAGTTCTTCAATTATA
The DNA here is from genome assembly GCA_001517045.1 of Pseudotsuga menziesii. Taxonomy (NCBI): domain Eukaryota; kingdom Viridiplantae; phylum Streptophyta; class Pinopsida; order Pinales; family Pinaceae; genus Pseudotsuga; species Pseudotsuga menziesii. Next base: position 16,803 of record LPNX010038269.1, on the reverse strand, counting down.
CAACTAACTTAAAGAAAAGTTAGTGATGATAGTGCTATCTTTAATAAA
>LPNX010038230.1:174197-196969 GCA_001517045.1 Pseudotsuga menziesii | reverse complement strand
AATAAGTCAACCATAATGGTTGAATTGACATATTTGTCATTAAAAAAAAATACTTTTTTTGTTCGTATTTTTGACATATCTCATTGTGTTTTTACTCAAATTTCAATCGGGAGAGCTCGTTGGATGCGGAATTTGATTTTGCATCCAACAAGTACCCACACTACATACTTTTGACTGACCCCGCTACCCCAAAAACAAGAAATACCAGAAAAAATGTGATGATGATGTCATCATCACGTTTTTTCAGGTATTTCTTGTTTTTGGGGTAGCGAAGTCCGTCAAAAGTATGCAGTGTGGGTACTCGTTGGATGCAGAATCAAATTCCACATCCAATGAGCTCTCCTGAATGAAATTTGATAAAAAAACACAGGGAGATATGTCGAAAATACGAACACAAAAAGTAGTTTTTTTCTTTCTTCCTCCAAAATTAATCAATATTATTTTATTATTTTAACTATTATTTTATTATTTTCCTTAGGAGGCCCATTTTAGACCCCAAAATTCCTCTAATGCTTGGTTTATCTAATCCTTGGGATTAAATGGACCATACTTACCCATAGTTGACTGATAATTACTGCTAGTTAACCCATAATTGACCCCTAATTACCACAAATTAACTCGTAATTAACCACTTATTAACCCCTGATTACCACAACTCATTACCCTATAACTACCACCAAGTGACCCTTAATTACTCGTAATTGACCACAAATTAACCTTAAATGATCACTAATCAATCCTACATTGCACTTCATTTACCCATAATTACCCATAAACGACCCCCAACTCTAGGTGGTGATCGAGTCCATCAAATAGACCTTATAGAGGGATTTTTTTGGTTTGTGAGTGGGATATGGTAGCCATTTTGGGATGTATAACACTAAATATTTTTTTTTAACTACAAGGACATGGATTGGGATTAAAATCTATGGCCTAAGCTCATATAGTTTCCTCTAGGTTTCGTGGGTCATGTGTAGTGCGCCAAACAACCACACATGCCCTACATAAGAAATATTTAACATATGACTAAGATTTGTTCAGAATTTTGAGAATTAACATATCAAGTATGGTTCTTTATGACCATGCCATGGTCTAGGGATAAAAGGAAAATCACTCGTCCTGAACATATATTTTTGTGGGGCTCACATGCCATGTTTTGTCACCTCAAGCATCACACATGCCCATAATACACAATGTTTGGCCTTTGGGTTTGATATTATTGTGATTCAAGGTTTGAAAGGAATGATATGTTTCTTGGGGATAAGGGCATAGTTTTGTGCAAAAACCTAGGTTCTAAATCCATAGAATCTATATCTAATCCCTACATGCCATGTGTGGGGAAATAAGCCACAACATAGGCCATGCATAGGCAAACTTTGGCATGTGAGTAAGATGTGGTGTAACATTTGAAGGCTTACTACACCAAGGATGGTACTAAGGACCCAAGTCATGGTCCATGGCAGAGATAATTTTAAGGGTGAATTCAATCCCATGGCTGATCTTTAAGGAGTGACCACAAAAGGGTGGGAAAATTTTTAATATTAAAATGGTTCTTTTTATTTAATAAATTATCCCATTTTTTATTCTACATATAATTTCCCCAAATTAAATAGACTACACTATGAAACAAGTAAAATTGATAAAATGGAATTTATCCCACTCGAATATGGGGAAAATATTGACATTCTCCTATATTTATTCGGTAATCGAGGTGAATAACACTCAAATCGACATAATTTTTCATTTTTGGAGGAGAAATTGAGATGGTTCATCCTGATTTATGGATGATAGGTTTAAATTTTGTAACTTCGCCCCCTGATTTATGGATCTTGGGGTAAACTAGTCTTAGTTCATCCTCTATTTGGGTTTGTGGGAGGATTTAAATAATCTATGTTGGTTAGCAAGACCCATGATTGGTGTGAATTTGTTTCAGTATTCCTTGCCGGTGATATTTGTTATAATGGTGGGACATTTGGGAAAACTCACACTTTTTAGTGCTTCTATTGCCACTTCTTTTGCAGGTGTTATGGGATTACATGTGTTGGTATGATTTATAAACTCTGATATTGATGTTTACTTTGATATCATTGGATGTTTTACAGTGCATAAAGGAATTCATAAGGTTTCGTTTCTTGAAAAATGCAAAAAGAGAGGATTGGCATTTCTAATTGTTTTTTTGTTCTTCCATGAGTGTAACTATCAACACATCAAGGTATTTATTTGGCAATCATGTTTCTCTTTTAATATTTGTGTGAAATCCACCCAAGGTGGAATAAATGCTATAAATTCAGCACATTTCCGAAAGTCCCTTGTGACCTACTTTAGGAGCTCTATTTTTATCTAATCTTAAATTAAATTGTTCATTCTGTGTAATAGGTTTGTTATCCCTTAAAAAAAATTATTGGGTATTCTAATGGTGGCGTAGTAGGATTTCCCTACACAACAATGGAAAACACAACAGTCACACTGCACAACAATATGATAACTTACTAAAGATACCATCCAAAATAGTTATTTTCCATTTTTTACAGTTGGTGGGGCACTTACAAATAGATTGCTCAACTAATTATTCCCTATCAATGAGGACATGGTAACAATATTTTTAGTCTCTTACAATTCCTTTTCATCTTTTCAAACAGTTCGTGGTGCACTCAGAGATAAATTACACAACTAATTATTCCTTATATATGAGGATATGGTAAGACTACTTTTTAGTCTCTTCATGGTCAACAAATTAGAGTGGGGCCTGAATCATATGCTCCAAATCATCCTCTCATTCTAATAAAATTCATTATATCATTTCCGAGCTTGGTTAGAAGTGGAAATTGATGAACAAAACCAACCATATGCAGCTTCTAAGATCTAAGTGGTTTCCTCTAGTCCTTTTTCTTTCCATCACACTAAATAATGTTGGCAACTTCATCTTCTAGTGGTAATAATTCACACATACAAACTTCAACAATTTCCTATGTTTATTTTGCTAGATGATGTGATATCCAGTCTCCAACTCGTTCATGTTCTTCTTCACCTACATTAAATTCTTATAAATATGCAACATTAAAAATATTAGAGATATTCAGATCTTCTGGCAGTTCAACTTCATAAGCATTACCATAGGGATTCCTTATTATTTTGTAGGGACTAATGTTCTTGTACTTTATCGTGTTATATGTTTTAGCAGGAAAAATTTCTTTCCTCAAATGCATTACATACACTTTGTGGACAAGCCTATGGAGCAAAGCAATATCATTTGCTTGAGATTCAATTACAAAGATCAATTGTTTCCCTTTTTTTGTGTAAGTATGCCACTTGCTTTGATATGGACATATATGGGACATTGTGTATGTATACCACTTGTTTGTTAGCATGACCCATGAGTGGTGTGAATATGTTTCAGTATTCCTTGCAGGTGATACATGTTATGATGGTGAGACATTTGGGAAAACTCGCACTTTCCAGTGCTTCTATTGCCACTTATTTTGTAGGTTTTACGAGATTAAATGTGTTTATATGATTTATAAAACTTTATGTTGATGTCTACTTTCCTATCATTATATTTTTTATAGTGTATAAAGGAATTCATGAGATTTCATTTCTTGAAAAATGAAAAAAGAGAGGATTGGCATTTCCTATTGTTGTTTTTATTCTTCCATGAGTGTAACTGTCAACAGATCAAGGTATTTATTTGGGCCATCATGTTTCTCTTTTAATATTTGTGTGAAATCTACCCAAGGTTGAATAAACACTGTAAATTCTACATATTTCTAAAAGTCCCTTTTGACCTACTTTAGGAGCTCTATTTTTATTTAATATTAAATTAAATTGTCTATTTTGAGTAATAAGTTTGTTATCCATTAAAAAAATTGTTGGGTATTCTAATGGTCACACAAGTAGGAGTTTCTTACACAACAATGGAAAACACAATTGTCACAGTGCAACAACAATATGATAACTTAGTAAAGATACCCTCTAAAATATTTATTTTCTATTTTTAACAGTTGGTGGGGAACTTCTAGATATATTGCTGAACTAATTATTCCCTATTAAGGAGGATACCGTAACACTACTTTTAGTCTCTTACATTTCCCTTTTATATTTTCAAACAGTTCGTGGTGCACTCAGAGATAAAATTACACAACTAATTATTACTTATATATGAGGATATGGTAATACTACTTTTTAGTCTCTTCATGGTCAACGAATTATAGTGGGGGGTGATTCCATGAAGGTGGGTAATACGTTTTGGCCAAATTTGGCAATGAAAGCCTAATTTTTTACTCATGCGCTAGATAAAATCCCTCGAAACACATATATTCCATGTGAATTTCGACTTAAAGTGAAAACACAAATTGTAGAATATTATGTTGGATTTTGAATGATATTTGTTTTTAAATCTTATGATGTCATTTAACATGTGAAATTTTACATTTAATGAAGTGTGTGACCTTAAAAATTTGAAGAAGTAAATAAGTGGCTCATGTATAGCCCCAATAATTCAATCTTACATTAATAATTTAAAAGTATATAAATATGAGCACGATCTACACAAAATGATCTATGGTCTGCATATTTTTTGTTAATTTATTTTGCAATATACAATTATTTATTATTTTTCAAAAGTGACCACATCTAATTTCAACATAATTTTATACACGTGTGTCCATCCCAACTTTTTTTTCATTGTTTTGAAAAATTGAAAAACCAAAGATACCCTTTTGAAGAGGACATGTCGATGTGTGGGCTGTGTATTTTTAAGAAATTTTTTGATGTGCATAGTTTACCCTGCAGATTTTTTTCCAATATTATTAGTTTTGTTGTTTAATTTAATATATGTAAATATATAATTTAATCATTCTTTATATTAAATTTAAATTAAATTAAATTATGTAAATAAAATTTAAACTTATAATTAAATTTGAATTTATAATAGATTTGAATAGATGAAAATACACAAAAATAGTTTATTTCTTTTGAACAACAAAAATATATAGTTGTCCATGATTTCTATGAACTTCCATTTATAATGATTTTGCATTGTCTATAATTTCATTTTTTTGTATTAATGGCATGGAGGAAATTTAGTGTATGATACAACTTTTGGCATGGTTACAATGGAAATCTGATATTGCTTGATTAAATACTTGAGTTGGTTAGATTAGGTGTTGTATATAAATAATATCTCCATTCAAGCATTTAGCTCCAATTTAAGTTTGTTGAAGTATTGTGCAAAAGTGATCTACATGCGTGAAAATGGGGCACGGTTTGAAAGAATGAAATTAAAAAAAAAACATAGTGGAGAATGGTACTTCTATTTTAAGTTTTCAGTTGTAGGAAAGATTTTTTTATTATGTGGTTGGTTTCATCTTGAAGAGTGTTTTTTTGCATATGAGAAAAATGAGTTGCAAGGAGAGACGTTGCACATATGGACAAGAAAGGAACTTGGTCGATAGGTTCTCGTAGCATCATAGGGAGGGATCCATCCCCAGTTGAAGTTGGATTTTTGTATTATATTCTTCCTCATCAAAATTTTTAGTGTCAAGCAACAAAATCAATGGATTTTCAAAAAGTGTTCAACATGGGAAATTGTGGAAGAAAAACTTTGTATACTTGTAATGGACCTACTACTTGAATCTTGACATCCTACATTCTAATTTTGCATTGGCTTCGATGTTTTTCTAGGATTTGGTTATATTCCAATCAAATCCAAATTAATTCCATTAATTTTGTTGACCTTTCATTAGGTTTGCGTCAATTTTGCTGAATTTTTTCCAAGCCTCAAATCTTTGCTCAACGTTTGTCAAATCCTGTCACTACCAAATCTTAGCCTGGTAAGTCTCATTATGTCTTTATTTTTCAAAATTCAAAGCCTCACTTATTTTTCCCTTCTCCATTTAAAGTTTCAATAGTTTCCATTTTAAATTTTACCTAATATCACTTAAATTAAAGAAAAGATTATTTTATTTTAAATATAAAATCTCTTTGAAACATTTTTATTATGATTTTATATTTAATAGAAAACAAGTGAGTGGTGATATTTTACCTAACTCAAACTCCAAAGTATAAATTGAAGGTCTAATTCATATGTCATGATATTAGAACAAAATAAATGGGTTTTTATTACTATTTTTTAATTTGCATTCGCCATCATTTATTTTATTATTTTCTCTTTGAAATGTTTGAAAAAATTAAATTGGTTCAGGTTTCATTTATGAGTCAAACAACGGTATGTCAAACCAAAAATACATGGTTTGGACATCATCCTTCATCGTTTGTTTATTTCTCCACAAGTCAAATAAAAAAGCCGCTCTATATGTCAAACCCAAGCTTTATTTTAAATACATAATTTTCATCTTTAGTTTTGTCATTTTTGTAAAACTTGATTTTGTCATTGATCTCCAAGCTCGTACCTTCAAGAGAGAATCTAAGCTCAATAGTCCTTCCTCCATTTTTCAAAGCACTCACACTAAATTCCAAGGGGGGAATTCAAATGAATTTTGTATGACCAGAATTCATACAAAATTACAGAGGAACTAGATTACAGAGGAACCAATTTTAAGATGAAGTGATGAGTAATAGCTTCTCTTGTTTATTATGGATATCAGTTGAATGGTAAATTGGAGAATTTATGATGAAGCAATGGTCATATTGGAATGATCTTAGAGAAGAAGCAAGTTGGAGATCCTGCAAATTTATTATCAAGGAAATTGATTGAGAACTTACTGGACTTGAATATTTGTGATCATTTGAAGGTCACCTTATGGACTAGTGTAAAAGTTCAAAAAAAATTCTCTCGAAACCTTTTCTTGACCATGATGCTAGTTTTTACAGAGTGGAAACCACAAAGGGGATGTTGACATATTAATTAGTGGAACAGGAACTGAAGTAACAATTATGGGTGTTAGTTGATATTTGAAAGGAAAAATTTAGACAAGAATATCAGTGGCATGGAGCTAACCAAGAATAACATAGTGTCGAGCAGAAGGCTAGACCCTTTCAAAATTCAAGACATTGGTGCAGGTTTTGTTCCATATAATTTTGATGAAGACATACTTGATGAAGTCAGATGGATTTATAATGATGGATTTCTTGAGATGGTAAAGCAATTGGAATTCTAAAAAGGATTGATGGTTGAAATTTCATAAGGATATTCATAAAGTATGGATGTAGTTAACGGAAAATTCATGGACATGGGAAGTTAACATGGCGTTAATGGAAAATTAGGCTAGGGTTATGACATTCACACATAGATAATGCCAATAAATAGTCCATGATTGCTAATGACAATAAAAAACCACTTACAAATGCAAGTAATAGAAATGTAGCTAATAACAAGGGCTGTGAGCAGCAAAGTCCCTACGTTTGGAAAATTTTTAAAACGGGAATTTTTTTGAAGATAAATAACGCAATTATTGAAATGAACATTTTGCAAAAAAAATATTGCTCTTCTAAAAGTATATGTTGTATTTTCTAAATATTTTTTCTACAATTTAATATATTTATAGATATTATTAGTAATCTAAATAAAATAAGGTAACAAAATATAAATGTAGTTGCTTCTGAATGGGTCTGCTCATCTTTCATAATCAACCAGTCCAATTATAACGTCATCATAATCATTTAATTCAAAACCAAAACCAATTTGAAAATCAATGTTTAAATTTTCTTGCATTTTCACTTGATATAGTAGTAGGTAGTATCTTGTAGGTGAGTGTATCACCTCATTTAAATCAATGAATCCTGATACTAGAATTTTATATAAAAGGATACCAGAGATAAATGTTTCTCACATCTATAGAAATGGAAGTTAGTTGGAGAATAAAATATTTTCTGTTCATGGGTATATGTATATATGTTAATGATTTTTTCTTCAAGAGAATGGGGATTAATACTATTACATTAAGTTAACTCATATAATTATTATTATTATTTTTAGTATGTCAAAAGGTTGTATATTTTTTAATTTTTTGTAAAATACTTAAGAGTGTAGGTAAAAAAAAGCTTTTATTTTTTTTAATTCTTTGGTATATTTTTTTGTTTTTTTGTAAAGTATGTAACAAGTTTTATTTTTTGTTATTAATTATTTTAAATACTGCAATAATAATTTGAATTTTTAATCTTACAAACATAAAGATGAAAATACAACTTCATATTTCGTACATCTATATTCATTCCAATTTTTTGTATTTATTATATAGGTAATATAGTTATATGTTTTATTACTAATGTTTAAATATATAAATATTATATATATATATATAAATGTATATATGATATTTTTTTCAAAAGAAAATGTATATTCTAGATCTCTATTCATTGCAATTTTGTTTTCTTTATTGACTATATTGGTAATATCGTTATATGTTTTACTAATAATGTTTAAATATATAAATTTTAGAGATATAAATTTTTAAAATGTATATATTATATTTTTTTCAAAATAAAATGTATAAATTTAATTAGTAGTTAACATTTTTAATTTTTAAGTTTTAATATCCAACATGTAAGGTTTTAACCTTACAAGTGGTATTAGAGCTTCAGGGTGTCGGTCACATTGACTCTCTACTCATTGCATCCCATTTCCTACCCCCTAATTATCCTCAAGCACTCCATCTCTCAATTCTCTCTCACTGCACCTCAACTCCACCTCAAGCACACCATTTTCCCTTCATGCTACTCCCACACCCTCACCAAGCTTGTGTTCCTCCCTCTCGTATTCCCAAGTTCATTCCACCTTCCAACACTCCATTCCATCCCCATCCCACACTCCTGTATATCTCTTCACTTACTTCACACTACCGATACACCCACGACCTCCACACCATTAAAGTATGCATCCATTCCTTCACACGCTTCTTGCTCCACTCTACCCGCCATCTGCTACACTAGTCTGCTCAAGCCTTCCCACCTTCTCACTTGTTGCTCCATTCCTATTCCTTATCCCTTTCCATTATTCTTTTCCTCCGCCTCTCCAACCTACACATTCACTTGGCTCATTCCCTCGGATCATCCCACCTCTCCTTCCATCCATCCTTTCACCCAACCTACGCTTGATCCATCCCCCATTGCTACACTCACTCCTTCCACCCACATCACTCCTAATATCCTCTTGACCTCCTACACAAACTTTCCTCCACCATCCAACGCACATTCCCCCACATAGTCTCTTGCTCCCACCACTCCCCATTGCTGCACTCTCTTGTGTTCTTCCCATGCGCTCCCTCAACCTCTCTCTACAAACATACCTTCACAGTCACCCACCATGTGATCACTTCTTTTCACACGCGCACTCTTTGTTGTTTGCTTAAACATTCACGCAACCTTCCCATTCAGCCCTAAAAAAAAGATCCATCATTTTTTCAAATAAAATAAAAATAATAATATTATTATTAATATTTAGTAATAATTATTATTGTAATATTTATTTTAATATATATAAAGTTTATAAAAAAATATCTATACTAAACTATTTATATAGTTTATAAAAACACTAATTATTATTATTATTATTATTATTTACGCTGATAGGTGTTTTTTCTATGGAGGTGCATTTTGAAAATTACTGTACCTGTTTCATTGTCCCTTCCACCAATTTAATTTTCACGCATGTCTTTATAATTTGCAAATCCATGTCCTTGTGATTTTCTGGTGATCTTTTGGTTCAATGTTACTCTTTCCCATACATTGTGCCACTTGTTTGCAATCAACAAAGAAGGAACCACATGGAAATCATGGGCAAGTTGTCTCTCTGTCACACTCCCAAAAACCATTATCGTCTCACTATTGCATGATTGAGTGAATTCCTAAACACGTATTTTGACTGACACACATATATTGGTCAATTTAGTGAAGGGTGTGGGATCCAGGATCCATAAAATTAGTTTATTTGGCTATGGAAAATTAATGAATATTGTGCTCGCAGTAAGGAAATTCAGTCTTATAATGAACCTTTTCATGGTGGATGGGTCGGTTTTAAATATTTTAATGTAGCCACATATGCATCGGCCATGGAATGTAATCATTTTTATTTTGTTTAGCGGATATTTTTTATGTGTTTTAAAATATGTGTTGGGATTGAGAATGGGAGTTGAATCATCATGGAGAATGACTATGCACTACCAGTTGATATCACCTATCAATTTCCCTTTTGTATATTTTGTTTTATTATCATCGATATCATATTATATTTTTTATGTTGGAACAACTAAATGATAGATCGATACCTGATCAGCCAAAATCTTCCAGAATATTGCATGTAGTGTTGAAAATGAAGATCATGGGGTACAATATGTGGAGATACTATTGAAAACAATTCCCTTCATTGAAACTAAATTATGTTCTAATTATCTCATAAATATGTTCTTGAAGAAGTAACTTCCAATGTGTTAGAATCAAAATGGATAATAAATGTGTCATTCTAGGGACTTAAATCCCTTGGAGTCATTTTCAGAGATCATTATCTTGTTCAGTTTATTATTGAGCAATATGTTGTTATTTTTCGACATTTGTAGCCACACATTTAACATGCTTTCCAAAGGAATTGCTATAAAAAAAATCATATATGCCTCACAAGTCTTCCTTGCACTATTGAATAGCGTTGATGCAGCGGGATATTTATCTAAAGTCAAAATCATACTCTACCGTCAATATTGTTTTATTAAAATATTACCATCTAGTGATCTATTTTATTACAATCTCATGCTAAAAAGTGTTGGAGACATTTAACACCATACACACTCTTTTTGGTCAAATTTTCCTAGTTAAACCACTATCCTAAGTATAATTGACATTAATTGACATTAATTGACATCATTGGAGCATTAATGGACATCATCCAGTCACACCCATGCCTACCTATAGTCAAGGACGATAACTTATCCTTCTCCTATAGTCAAGGAGGCTAACTGGAGCACTCTGGGGGTGATCTAAGTGATATTAATGCACCTAATTGCTAACTACTAGTTACAATAAATTCAACCAGTCAGTTAAGGAACCTACTCTCATTAAATATATTATTTAATGATTATTTACTATTATTTAATGATCTGGAGTCAAAAGGGGCACCTCCACCAACTTCTGATGATCAGTTCAGCTTCAGTTAATCTCATAGGGGTTCATTGAAGTCATTGAAGCACTAGAACTTGATGGTTGGCTTGCTATGACATGTGTTTGATCTCTTTCAGTTGAGATTCGGTCATTTATTGCACTCTGACTTCAGTTAGGGTTTGGTGAGTCAATTAGGGTTTTGGTCAAGTGGTTAACTAAGTGTGAACCAATGGCTGATAGTTAGTTAAGCTAGACTCACTCATTCATTTCGAATGGTCTCCTTAGGTATTCGAATTCCTCATTGATTCAAGCTATTGCTTGACATTGTTATTGTAACCATTCATTGTTTATTAAATATACAGAGAGGAAACCAATTCCGGTTTTAATTAACACCATTTCTGAGTTATTTGTTGTAAATTATTTGATGAGATTGATTATTTGTTCCTAGATCAATACGCAAGAATTAATATGGTATCAGAGCCTATGGTGGGACAAATATCTATCTCTCAAAAACAAGCTTTTTGACAGATTTCTGCATGAAATTTGAGTAATGCTCAAAAATCCAGGACTACACCAGAATCCAAGGCTTACCACTTAATACCCCAAGTAAAGAACTTGTTGATCAAGCTTGCTTGATTGACTATGCTGGGTGTGATGAAAGCCTAAAATGTGCAGGCTGTCCGACCTTATGGTTCCCCTTTTTTGTTTTGATTTGCATGTTTTAATAGGTACAACTTCAAATGGAATCATCAATCCCTCTTCTCACCCCATTCACAAGCTATTCGAAATGGAAGTTGAAGATTATTGCATCTCTGAAGAGACGAGGTCTCTATGAGGTGTCTATTGGACTTGGAAAAGACTCTTATGAGAATGATAATGACTGGCTAAATGATGGTGATAGATCTTTTGGAGCAATATGTCTGGGCCTTTCTCCTAGCTTGCGCTACCGTATTGGTTCTGTTGAATACCCAAAGGATCTCTGGAAAACATTGGACAGAAACTTTGGCAAGCACGATGAGGATCATAATAGCACTTTGGAGATCACATCCAGCACCACAAGAGTTCTTTACTCAAAATTCTCAGACTCTACTCTCTCTGATGAAGCTGTTCAAGATGAAGATGAAGCATAATCTTCTACACATTCAATTCGAATTGAAGAAAGTCTCCATGCAGTGACTCCTTCTCCTGATGCTCCAGAAGTTCATAAGATCTCTGATATCTCATCTCCTCATATTTATGAAACAGAATAAGACATTTGAATCTATGATATTGAAGAAAAATACTGTTTCACTTCCATGCAAACATTCACCAGTGCTTTTCCTTTGAATTATGTACAAAATTTACCAGTAATTGCTTCTGAAAGTAAAGAGAAATTTGATTTTTATTCCTCTAATGTTGATGCTGATGTGAAAATATGTAAAAAATTGGATATTTTGGAATAAATATCAGATTATAAGAGTGGCACATTCACTCCCCATGATCTATATCTTCCAGCAAAATCCTGCAGGATTGCATGCACTAAAATTCAGAATTTTGAAGAAAAAGACAACTGTGCATCCACCGTCTCGGTTGACCATAATTTTGGATATGATATGAACCTTATTCAATATGATATGATCTTATTTGGATCTGATGTGATATTTATTTGTTCAAAATTTCAGGTTCATAAACCTTCAGTACAGCTTGTAGCTGTTCTCATCAACGGTGTGAAGAAACAAGTACCGCAAGTCTCCTTCGAAACTGTTGCTGGGGATTTGATTTCATTTCACAGTTTTTGATCTATTGTGAAATTATTTAGATCTGATTTACTTTTTTATATGATATTATTTGGTTCATATTTTAAAATCCAAGAGCTTTCAGTACTGGTTGAAGATGCTTTCACCAATTTCGGTGTGAAAAATCAAGTACCGAAGTTCTTCTTCAATTTTGCTACTGGGGGTTTGGTGTTAGTTTAATCTTATGAGGTTGCTAATATTTTATTTTGTGAATCATTAGCTATTTCTGAAGATATATCAAATTATGGATCTCAATCATTCGCTCTCCAGATTCCTAGGGCTTCTCTACCTTTCGTCACATGCTCATCTCCTCACATAACTAGTAAAGAGGACGACATTCTGCATCCACTTGGACACTTGCTCCTAAAAATTGGGGCTGATTTTACCACTCATGGTTTGCTGTTAAAGGCTGCAACATATTAGTTTCTTTAGTGTTCCACACATGGTTCGAATCCTCAATAACCTTTCCTCTCTCTTCAGATGATTTCAGCTACTCTACATGGGTCTAGTTTTCACCGTGCAACTATTTATATTTCTGATTCAGTTAAGTGCATTGTTCTTCTTCCAAAGTGGAAGATTCCTCCAGACATATTCATTTAGTTTGGATTCATAGGTTCACATGCACAGTCTCAAGATGCTGCTGCATAGAAGAACCAATTCTTGATTTATTGCTTAGCTTGAGGGGGGGTATTTTTCCCATGAGGTTTTCCCCATTTCCTTGGTTATATTAAGTAGTTACTTTATTGTATAGGGTTTTCTATGTCCTTTGTCTCTACGGCCCTAGAATTTTTATGCATCTATGTTTTCTAACTCTTCCTGAGAATAGCTTAAGGGGGGGTGTTGGAGACATTTACCACCATACACACTCTTTTTGGTCAAATTGGCCTAGTTAAACCACTATCCTAAGTATAATTGACATTAATTGAAATCATTGGAGCATTAATTGACATCATCCAGTCACATCCACACCTACCTACACTCAAGGAGGCTAACTGGAGCACTCCAGGGGTGATCTGAGTGATATTAATGCACCTAATTGCTAACTGGTGGTTACAATCAGTTCAACTAGTCAGTTAAGGCACCTCCTCTCATTAAATATAATATTTAATGATTATTTATTATTATTTAATGATATGGATTCAACAGGGGTTCCTCCACCAACTTCTAATGATTAGTTCAGCTTTAGTTAACCTCATTGGGGTTCATTGAAGTAATTGAAGCACTAGCACTTGATGGTTGGCTTGCTATGACATGTGTTTGATCTCTTTCAGTTGAGATTTAGTCATTTATTGCACTCTGACTTCAGTTAGGGTTTGGTGAGTCAATTAGGGTTTTGGTCAAGTGTTTAACTAAGTGTGAACCAATGGCTAACAGTTAGTTAAGCCAAACTCACTCATTGATTTTGAATGGCCTCCTTAGGTATTTGAATTCCTCATTGATTCAAGCTATTGCTTGACATTGTTATTGTAACCATTCATTGTTTATTAAATATACAGAGAGGAAACAAATTCCGGTTCCAATTAACACCATTTCTGAGTTATTTGTTGATTATTTCTTGATGAGATTGATTATTTGTTCCTAGATCAATGTGCAAGAATTAATAAAAAGTATATGAGAGTAATGAAATTCTTTATTTTCTGAGAATCGCATGCTAATAAGTCTTTATGGGTAATCAATTTATCTATTTTGTGTTGAGAAGCTTATCTATGTTTTTATCAAGCAATACCATGAATCTACTTTTGTGGGAAATTATTGTATTTTCCACTCTTTGATTTAGAATATTTTGGAATTGGTTATCAAAGATTTATTATATAATAACATAACATATTCTTATTATATTTTTTAAAATATGTGCAAAATATTTGTAAATGGATAACGTTTACTTGATGTTGCTCTATCAACACTCTATTATGTAGTGTCGTGTTATGTGAGGTTTCCTCTGGCTCGTTCATAGGTGCTTCAGTTGACTCTCTTTGTGTGCGTTTCATGCATGAAAGGTCAGGAATTTTATATCACATAATGAAGAGTACGTCTCCTATAGGTTGTTGCATTGATGATATTATGAAAACATGAACTCTTCAATTGCAAATTAAGAAAGTTGAGCTTCCTGTTTCACCTAAAAAAACTGTTTGACAAGTGAAAGCATTTATTCTATGTTCAATCAATGCACAAAATATCAAAGTGGAGACTTGTTTTGGGATCACACTATAGGTTATCTGGCCTTTTGATCAATTTTGATCACTCTTAATCTTTCATCTATTATGCCTAATAAAAAACATTAAGACTTTCAATATGCATCTGTGCAGTAAATATCTCAATAATATTTGTGGGTGCAATGACATTCACAAGAGAGAGGAGCACCAAAACACTATCATATTCAACTTCTACTTCAATTGGAAAAAACAACGTCATCTTCAGCTTCAATTGGTAGCCCACAAAGACAATTCACTGCTTCGTCATTAACTGCTCAACTCCACAAGGGTAAGAATTAGATCAATGAATTTCATATTCGAGTTTAAGTTATTTTTGTTTCTCTTCCACTATGAAACAAACTACTAGGATATAGAATTTTTTTGTATTAGGTCAACATCTATTCTACTGTGTTCAAATATTAGGTCGAATAACGCCTATTGTACCATGTTCGAATATGAAATTTGTGGCGTTTGAATGCAATTCAGCTTCCAGGGCCAAAAAAGCAAGCATCGTGTTCAATGAATAACCTGTGATTACATTCATGTATGGTGAGAACATATTTCATGGTGGAGGAAGTCATGAAAAATTGTGAATGTAAGCATAGTTGTGGATTGCTCGCAAGTGATAATTGGGTAGCTGGAAAGAAATGTGCCTAGCCACCCAATTACAGTTTTGATTCCAATGAAAAAGGGAGGTTTTGGTACATCGGGAAGTCAACACCCCTCAACATCTTATCCTTAAATATTGTGATTAATGCTACTTCGAGTAGGTCTCAGGGATTAACAATAAATTCTTTCCCAAATAATTTTATATCACAAAGTTTTGTCACTGCCTTCAAATTCCAAATTATATCACAAATATATTTTAATAAAAATAATATGAAATGAGTATTATGTTATATTATTTATTTATAATGTTCTTTTTCCAACATTATTAGTTTTGTTTTTTAATTTAATATATGCAAATATATAATTTAATCATTCTTTAAATTAAATTATGTAAATAAAATTTAAACTTATAATTAAAATTAAATTTAAATTAATTTCAACTTCAATAAGTTCGAAATTAATAGGAATTATGATTTTATATATTATAATTAATCACATTAAATTTGAATTTAATAACATTAGTACTATATAAATTTAATAACATTACTTAATTAATTTAGTTTAGTAATATTTAGTAATAAATAACATTAAGTAATTAATATCATTGTTTAATAAATTTATTGATATTAACTCAAATTTTGACTTTATATATTTAATTACGGTTAAAACCAAAAAATTATGTATTGCCATGTATTATATCATGAAATTATTATTAAATTACGTTTGCATTGGTCGCATATCAATTTTCGTAAATGCTAATTAATATTTTTTAATTTAAGTTAATTGCAATATTGTCATAATATTATTAATTACATCCATATATATATGAACATAAATCTATGATGGATACATTCTACTAGTGACATCAATGTTTGTATGCTCACTGTCCCTAGACATCAGTGAAGTCTTATTGTAATCCCCCTATCCATTATTTTTTTGGTCTAGGCTCTTCTTTAGTTTTTGGATACTATGTCTAGTGGGAAGATGTATCATTTTTCTTTGTTACTATGGTGATAGCTTTAGTAATTAATTTTTTTCATATTTCCTTCCATACTCTTCCATCTTGTTGCCTTTTATGAATTTCGAGTCTTTTGTCAAATGTACCTTGTACCTCCACTACCCTAATAGATGACTATCTCAGATTAGATGTCCCTAGTACTCCTAGGACAGATCTTAGCGAATTTTTATTGGCTCTCTATCTATGGCCTCATGTTTTGTAAATGTTCCCTCTTCCCTCCATGTCTTTATTACTTCAATGGGTCATGCTTGTAGGAAAATCCCTACAAAAATTATGTGTCCAACATTATCTTAGGGGATGGAATCTTGTAAATGGTATTGAGAGTGCACATGGCATATTACTCAATCCTTGTCCAATTATCCAAGTATATGTTCATTTCCTTGGTGTTCTCCCTTTTAATGAACCACTACACCACATCTAAATAGGGGAGAACAACCTATGGTCAGGTTTCAATTATGTGTGGTTGATTCAGTTGTACCTTGTAGTTCATATGGATGGAATCAATTGTTTCCTTCAAAAGTGTGTCAAAAGGAAATTCTGGTGATGGATGTGCTGGCTGATATGTTTCGAAAACATTGTCAAATTTCTAATCAAATGGAATGCCAATGTTGGGAGATGTGTGATTGAAATCTTGATTAGATTCATGTATGGAAGGTTTTTTAGCTTCTTTCTTTTATACATGCTTCCCTTATTTGGGGTCATTTTTCCAAATATATGCTTCCACAAACACTGTACAAGAAATTGTTAATAATTATTCAAGAAACTAATCACTCATTTAAAGTAGGTTACAAATACAAGTTCAAAGAATGATTTCAATATCAAAGTACACCTTTCAACTCAAAATATTATTGTTTTCAATGAAAGGAAAACTAATCCAAGAGATTGTTCACGCTCGTTGTTGTGATCTTGTATTCTCTTCCACCATTTAGTAAGATAAGTTAAGAAACACAATGCCAACTGCAATCAACAAGCACCAAGCCAAGAAACGTAGACTTCATGATACTGTAATATTGATGAAAGTGAGTGAAGCCAATGATTCCTTGTATTCATTATTTTATAAAGATGTTATTCAATGATCTTAGCTCTCATCCAATGATCGATATTTAGATTCCTCAAGAAATAATGACTTGAATTAAGATATCCCAACTACCCAATTTGGAACTAAATATTTCCATGCAACCCTATATGAGTTGAAGTTTTTCATCTCACCAAATGAAATTGATTTGATGGATTAATATAGGGCCCGATATTTTGAAGACTCTACCGTTATAGAGAGAAACAATTGCTCTATGAATGGATAGGGGCCCGCCCAAGATAGTAAGGTGCCTAATAATGGAAAAGTAGTATAGAATCCAAAAAAAACTCCAAGAGGATGAACACAGTGCAAGCATGCTTGACTGATAAGACGAGGTAAATATTAGATTTAAGAGGGGAAAGGGAGATCTAACACCGAAAATTAACTCAAAAAGGGACATGGTATAGTTTTAGAGAGGAAACGTTTGTTCATTAGAGGAAATTTCAACTCCAAATGCGCCTCCTAAGGAAAATTAATAAAGTAATAGTTAAAATAATAAAACAATATTTATTAATTTTGGAGGAAGAAAAGAAAAAAATACTTTTTTGTTCATATTTTTGACATATCTCCCTATGTTTTTACTCAAATTTTGATTGGGAGAGCTCATTGGATGTAGAATTAAATTCTAAATCCAATGAGTACCCACTAGGCATATTTTTTAGGGGCCCCGATACCCCATAAACAAGAAATACCTAAAAAAACGTGATGACGATGTAATCATCACGTTTTTCTAGGTATTTATTTTTTTAGGGGTAGTGAGGCCCATCAAAAGTATGATGAGTGGGTACTCATTAGATGCGGAATTTAATTATGCATCCAACAATCTCTCATGATCGAAATTTGAGTAAAAACATAGGGAGATATGTCGAAAATATGAACAAAAAAGTAGTTTTTTTATTATATATATCCCCAAATTTATATTAATTTTTTTTAAGAGGTGCTCCCTTTTTTAATTTTAAAGCATTTTTATTGGCTAATACATGATGACATGGAATTTGTATTATTTTTGGAAGGTCCATTTTAAATTCAAATTTTCTCTAATTCCCAATAAAAACATGCTTTGTAGGTTTTCCAAAAATTTATGCAAAAAAAAGAGGATGACAATGAGAGGGAAGGCCACTGAATTAATTAGGACTTTAAGATATTAACTTGTAGGTTATTAGAGTAATTCAATCAGGCTTTATATCATGTTTTACTAACATATTAAATGAGGTAAAATATCCAACTAACTAAGGTTAATTAACCAATAATTCCTTTAATGATCTATAAACCCTTGTGCTAGAAAAGAAAGAGAGAGAAAAACCCTTGTGCTATAAATAAAAAGGAAATAAGGAAGAGAACTATCTTTGACTTCACTGTTTTAGATGTTGAATCTCCTTGGGTTCAAGTAGAGAGTTGAAATCCTCCAAGAGTGATCCATGGCACATAACTACACATTGATCATCTCCAAATTCATGCAAAATAAGTCTTATCCATTTGTTTAGGAATACCTAAAAAATGGCCCTACAGAAAACAATGAATAGAGAAAACCCTCTTCAATCGATTAAAAATGAATTGAACTCCTTTATAAACAATAAACATAAGAACCAATTTAGTTCAATTCTGATATAATTTAAAAGATAAAATGGATCAAACAACTTTTTGGGTGTTTTTTAAGGAAGTTAAATAAATTTACTTATTTATTCCTCAAGGAGTGAAAAGTGGGCCTCCGTGCCTTGCATTGTAGTTATTGTTTTAATCATTATTTTATTAAATGGATATAATTTAGTTATAAGCTGAGCTACAACATATAGAAAGGTTAGTTTTATCACTCACTCATCATGGTTGAATAATGAGAATGTGCCCATTATATTTTCAACATTTTCTTTAGATATGTAGAAAAAAGAGACACCATTCTCTATTATCAAAACTACATCTGCATGCTTCACTAGTAAATTTTGGGCCAACCTAAACAATAGAAAATAAATAAGAGATTTCCCAAAGTCATTCTTAATGTTCTAGGTTTCATACTAGTCATATAAATAGGTTTTTTAAGTAAAATAGTTTTTGGGTAAATGAAAATGTGTAGGGTGAATAGTGTGATGAACCAAGGAAACAAGAGACAATTGTATAAGGTCAACATTGAGCTTAATGGATAGGCTACCAAATTTTTTACATGAATAGCTTACTTGGTGTTAATCAATATTCATGTCATGACTGCATGGTTCTATTTGGTAGCATCACATCTCTTTAGTTGGTTTTATGGAGCTGTCAGCAAGTCCTCCGAGGTTTTCAAGATCATTTGGAGATCCAAGTCGATCAAGGAAATCTCTACACACGTTGACACATGTTGGCTAAAGGAAACGCATTATGCCTAATAAAAAACATTTAGACTTTCTCAAGGGATGACTCTTGGAAGATCAAAATAGATGAAAGGCTAAGAGTGATCAAAATTGATAGAAAGGCTAGTAACCTACTCTATTGTTAACCGCTCAACTCCACAAGGGTAAGAATTAGATCAATGAAATTCATATTCGAGTTTAAGTTATTTTTGTTTCTCTTCGGCTATGAAACAAAGTACTAGGGTATAGATTTTTTTTTGTATTACGTCAACATATATTCTACTGTGTTTGAATATTAGGCCAAACAATGGCTATTGTAATGTGTTCAAATATGAATTTTGTGGTGTTTGAATGCAATTCAGCTTTCAAGAACAAATGAGCAAGCATCATGTTCACTGAATGACCTGCGATTAGATTCATGTATGGTGACAAGCGATTTCATGGTGGAAAAAGCCACAAACAATTGCAAAAAAATAAGACTTGAACCCAACACCTATTATTTAATAACTACAAAAAAACAAGACTTGAACCCAAGATCTATTATTTAATAAAGCAAATTTCAACCAAGTGAGATAATACAAAAGATATGTAAAAGTTGGACAAAAGGAAGTGTTATTTTCCCTTATTTTTATTTTTATTCTCTGGCCTTGGAGTGTGTTCTTACACCAAAACCATACCTTTTATCTTGCAAGACAATACACAATCACACAAAAACAAAAAATAAAATTTTGAAATGGAAATTTTTCTGATTTGGGGTTAGCCATTTGTTAGTGTACCCAGAAAATGTAATCTTTCCCACTACTTTTGGTTTAACAAGTTCACACAAAGTGCATGCCAAATATCATATTCAGTAAAAAGAAACATGAAAGAAACCTTTCCACTCTGGTTCTATTGGTAATAACTCCCGATTGATTAACTATTCCAATGCAAAATCCTATACTTATAAAAATCTCATGGCGGTTGGGTTTCACCTTCCGCTCATCCTTTTCGGCTTCCAACTATTCCTATTTATTTATTTACAATATTATAATCCCTAACGGATTATATTCTAACAATCCCCCTCTTAATCCAAAGGGGTGTTCATAAGTCCGAGCATGTTTCTGAACCTTTCAAACTTTTCTCGTCCAAGCGCTTTGGTGAAGATGTCTACAACTTGATAATTTGTGGAACAATGTCGAAGATGGACTTTCTTGGCCTCTACATGATGTCGAATCAAATGATACTTTGTGTTGATGTGTTTGGTTCGATCATGGAATCTAGGATTCTTAGCCAGCTTGATTGCAGAAGTATTGTCGACCAATAATGGAGTGGAGTTCTCTTGTTTTTCTTGCAAATCTTCAAGTATCTTCCTGAGCCATACTACTTCTTTCGTTGCTTCAGCTGCAGCCACATATTCTGCTTCTGTTGTTGAATCTACTGGAACTGACTGTTTGTGAGATCTCCATGAAACAGCTGCTGATCCAAGACTCATAGTGTATCCATAAGTTGATACTCCTATCTCCTTATCGCCATCAAAGTCTGAGTCTGAGTACCCAATAAGTTTGAAGTCATCCACTTTAGAGTACTTGAGTCCCACGTCTTGAGTCCCCTTCAAGTATCTTAGAACCCTCTTTGCAGCTGACCAGTGTCCTTCACAAGGTTTATGCATGAACCTTGAAAGTATGCCAACAACATAAGAAATATTTGGTCTAGTTGTTGTGAGGTAGATAAGACTTTCTACAAGTTGTCGATACTTGGTCGCATCTTCAAATTCTTTTCCTTTGCTTGATGTGAGCTTCATTTTCTGTTCCATTGGAGTAGATATAGGATTGCAATCTGTCATGCATATTTTGTTTAGTAGTTCTCCAACATATTTTTTCTGAGATAGGAATATGTACTTAGGATGTTGAGTGACTTTAATTCCTAAGTAATAGTGGAGATGTCCCATATCTGTCATTTCAAAGATCTTTTTCAAATATTTCTTTATAGATGATATTTAGCTCTCATTGTTCCCTGTCATCAAAAGATCATCTACATACACGACAAGATACACAACAGATCTTCCAACTTTCTTTATAAATAGTGTTGCATCATCAAGATCAAAATGTTCGAAATTTAACTTCAAAATATGCTCAGTTAACTTTTCATACCATGCGCGAGGTGCTATTTTTAGGCCATACACGGATTTGACAAGCTTCCATACCTTTTGTTCTTTTCCTTTCACAACAAAGCCTTCTGGCTGAGACATGAAGACATTCTCTTTCAAGTCTCCATTCAAGAAAGCAGTTTTCACATCCATTTGATGAACTTTCCACCCTTTCTGAGCAGCCAAAGAGAGTAAGGTACGGATGGTATCCCATTTTGCTGTAGGAGAAAAAGTTTCTTCATAGTCAACTCCTTCTTTCTGTGCATAGCCTTTTGCTACAAGCCTCGCTTTGTGCATGTCAAGTGAGCCATCTGATTTGTATTTGTTTTTGTACACCCACTTGCAGCCAATTGGTTTGGTTCCAACTGGAGGGTCAACCAGCTTCCAAGTTCCATTCTTTATCAGTACATCATACTCATTTTGCATAGCTTCTTTCCACTCAACACGAGTAGAAGCTTCTTCAAAGGAATTTGGTTCAAAGTTAGCAGATAAATTAAATTCACAATCAAATGATACATCCATGTCATCACCTGAATTATCTGCTCCTTCTCCATGTCTATTCGAACTTCTCGTTCCCGTCTTTTCAACTTCATTTGGATGGACACTTTCAAGTT
>LPNX010038230.1:155966-173969 GCA_001517045.1 Pseudotsuga menziesii | reverse complement strand
GAAGTGTATTCTTTTCCATTATCAGTATGAAGTGTACCAATTTTTTATTGTGCTTGTTTTTCAATCAATGCATGAAAGTCTTTGAATGTTTGAAATGCTTTTTATTTTGTCTTTAAATAGTATGTCCAGCACATTCTTGAGTAGTCATCAACAAATGTCATAAAATACTTGTTCGCATTTGCTGAAGGAGTTGGCATTGGGCCACACAAATCAGAATGTACTAACTCTAATTTCCTACTTGCTCTGAAATTAGATTCATGGAATGGCAGCTTACTATGTTTCCCTAAAATACATGCATCACATTTATTTTTCTCTTTAAGAATGGTGGGCAAGCCAAATACACCATTATTTCTCAACAAACGAAGACTGTTATAATTTAGATGACCAAATCTTGCATGCCACAATGAGCTAGATGACATATTACCTTCTCCATGCTGAGAGAGGTAGGCATAGTTCTGAAATCTTGCGGATGAACCCTTGAGCTTCAGCAGCTTTCCATATTTGTATCCAGTCATGATGACTTGGTTGTCAGAGGACTTTCTTATTTCAACGATTCCATCAAACATGTGGATGGAATGGCCTTGCTGTCGAATCTCCACCAAGGACAGCAGGCTTCTCTGCAACTCTGGAAGATAGAGAACATTCTTCAACAAGAAATTAGGGAATCCAGGCATCTTGAATGGTGCCCATTCCCTTTGGTTTAATACTTGACTTATCTGCAAAGTAAACTATGCCATCTATTTTTTCATTCAGTTCTTGAAAACAGTCTTTTCTAAATGTCATGTGTGATGTTGCACCAGTATCAAGAAGCCAACAATATTTATAAGATGAGAGAGAAGTCATTTCATTAAATCCAATATTACAATGCACAACAATACAAGAATCAGAAAATTTACTAGCATCTTGGTCATCTTTCTTCTGGTTATGCTTGTCTTTGATGGAATCCCATGAATCCCAACACTGATCTGATGTGTGCCCAGTCTTTCTGCAACGCTTGCACTGCAACTTTGATCTTTTGCTTCTGCCCCCTCTACCTCTGAAATTTCTTCTTCCTCATCCTCTCTCTTTGCCGCAATCTCCCTTGGAAGGGTCTTTGGATTGGTCTTTTCCAGCTAGGGAAGCACCAATACTAGATGCCAAAGAGTGCATCTTTACAACTGTTAGTGTAATTTACAATAATAAACTTGATATGACAAAGAGAAATGAAAAAATAACCTTGCAGGTCTACAGTCTCTGCCAAGGTGAATACAATGAAAGTTTATAGCATACACAGGCTTCTTCAATACAAAATATATCAGTCAGTAGTAATATATCAATCTCAGTATCACAATGCAATATAGCAGTCTCAGTATCGGTCTTCAAGTAGGTCTTCAACAGGCTATAGCAACACAGCAATATCCAACACAGGTAGTCTCCAACGTAGCAGTCTTTAAGGCAGCAAATACACTGTAATCTCGAACGCAGGTAGCCTTGCATATACACTATGTATTTCAAGAAAATATGTGCACTATTCTACACAATGCAGGTCTGAGTCTCTGCACTTTTTACAATACAGTCTATGCCACAATTAACCAACAACTCATGCAGTGGTTACAGCTTTATTTTCAAAGCACAGTTACAAATTGAAAGGAAAAAACGCAGTGATTCCATGCTATATCATTCATAGCAGCAATTCATAGAGAAGAAAATTCTTCATGAAATAGTCACAGTTCCAATATCCCAGTCACGAGGCTCTTTACTCAATGAAAATAAACAAATGCTTGCAGAATTTACCGAAAAACTTCACGCAAGTGATGGTGCATAGCTTCCAAAAGGGAAGTCTCTTTATGCAGCATAAAACGCATATACTCAGCTCCAATATTGCATTGCAGTCTCAAAACGCAGGCAGTCTTCAACGCAAATGTGTGTGATATCAACGCAATATATCGGTTTCAATTCAGGTAGTCACAATCCTAGAATATACACAGTCCATGTACAATATATGTAGGATACATATATCAGTCACATCATATCTATCATAGTGAATGCATTATTATATCTCCAAATCATTGTATCTTCCCCGTGCAGCACCCATCAAGTCGCAGTCTTCAAGACGCAGCCCTTTTATATGAGTGTATACAAAACGTAGTATTGTTTCCTCCAATACTACAGTCTTCAGATTATAGACTTATGAAATTGTAGCTCCAGCCAGAATTAGGGTTTTTCTTTCCACGCAGTCTTCACTTCACGATCAATTGTAGATTTTGCAGTTACGGTCCAGCAAAAATGGTTTACCTCCACGACCTCCACGCAGGCTCAGCAGGCTCATACTATCTCCATGAGTAGTCTCTCCACGAGCAGGTTCTGGCTCTATCTTTAATCTTCAACGCAGTCTATCAACATATATCAATGCAGTTATCTTCAGTCCAACGCAGGAAGGCAGCTATCTCCAACGTCTTTAGATTAAAAACTTCCAGCATGAATTCGCAGCGCATTTCACAAAATATGAAAGTAAATGGGTCTTCAATGCAGTAACCCAGTCTTCAAACACTAGCATTCTCCACACTAGTCTTCACACCAAGATACACCAATTTGCTGGTCTTCACACCAATACGCTAGTCTTCACACCAATTCTTTAAGCAGGCAGCAGTCTCCACGCAGGATGGTTTCTCCACACAGTCTCCATGAAAAAATCTAGGGTTTAACGTAGTCTTCAGCAAGGCTGTAGTCTCAGCATAAACGCAGTGGTGAGATATCATAGATATAACGCAAATAAGTCAAATTCACAGAGGGTATTGTGAACAAACTACTGGAAGTAGTGGTTATACTCTGAATTCTGAGATGCTGAATAATATGAATATGCAGTCCATGGAATGGGGGCCTCAATTTGAGGATGAGGCAAGGAATAACGCTGAAGCAACAATGACAGGTCGGCCAACAAAGAAATAGTGACCTAGACAATAGCTATTGGTCTACGAATGAGGAAGATAACCATCAAATTCACATACATAACCAGGCGTGGCCTCCCAAAAACCAGATAAGGCAAATTTAATCTTAGAATATTGTTCAGTGCATGGCTCTTGCTCGCAGCAGTATACCAGGGAAGCAAAGCTGTCAAGCCCCACCTTTTCCAGTACGCTCCTCTACAATCTGGTCGTGGACGTTTTAGAGCTTCAAAACATGGGTCGCAGCTCTCACAACAAATTACTGTTTCACACAGAACTTATTCTCAGTCCAATATCTCAGTCTTCATAACGCTGGTATTGTTTCTCAACGCAGTCTCAAACTCAACATGCAAAAGGAGGAGGGCGATTCATTCACCTAAGAAATTAGGGTTAGGTAATTCAAAAAAATTTGCAGAGAATAAAATCAGGCAGATGGAGTAACGCATACATTGCATGCGACTCCACTGGCAGAATGATGGAGCAGTCTGGCAATGGACTGGCAAGCAGAATGCCAGTAATGGGCAGAAATGCAGCAGGAGTTATGGAAGACAGCCCTTCTCTGATACCACTTGTTGGTAATAACTCCCGATTGATTAACGATTCCAATGCAAAATCCTATACTTATACAAATCTCATGGCGGTTGGGTTTCACCTTCCGCTCAGCCTTTTCGGCTTCCAACTATTCCTATTTATTTATTTACAATATTATAATCCCTAATGGATTATATTCTAACAGGTTCTAACTTTCTAAGTTTGCATAGATTGAGTGGCAAAGAGAATACCCAAATTGAAAAGGTAACAAAATAGAAATAAAATAAAAAAACATGCTAAAATATGAAAGCATGCGAGATTTTTTTTTAATGCATAATCGTAAATAGTATAGATTTGGATATTGTAAAATGGTAGTATCTTATGAAAATAGAAACCTTTTTCAAAAAAATAAAAACATGTTTCTAACTGAAATCATTTCTCTAGATGCAATGGAACACATATTTCATAGAATCCATAGAAAAATAAAAAACCATAAATCCTTTCATGCATATGGAAACACCAGTTCAATATTTCAATCACCAATGGAAGAACTTCATAATAGCTCTCATACCATGTTTGACAAATACAAGATATTTCCAAAAACTCAAACACCTTTAAAAGTGATTCAAAAAAATGTATTACAGATCAATACACCAATTTGTTTATGTGGTTGAAACCCTAAAAAATGGAAACAGTTCACGACCCCATCCAAATAGCTAGTTGAGGCAATATTACTATGCAAAAGAAAAAAAATGTTACAATGAGTTTCTCATAATCAATCATTAATCTCTTTAAATATATATCTTGGATCAATCTGGTGATAAGCTATATGTCAATGGCCATTAAGATCATAGAGAGGATGAATCATCAGATCACTCTATGTTTAGAACATATCATAACCATTGGATTAATATTCACAATTGCATCCCAAAGAAACACACTATTTCATAAATATACATTCTAACAAGTTGATCTTAACTAACTCCTAAGTGTCTAAATATCCTAGCATTAACCTCTACATATTACATTAGAACATGGACTGAAGTTGTGTCCTTAACCAAACTTAAAAAATACATTGTTGATCAATTTCTAGAGGAGCATGTAATTACTAAGTTATGGGTTCCATTGTCTCTTGTATTCAATAACTCATCATACTTTATTCAAAAAATAAACCAATTTTTATCTACATAAAGGAATTAATATGCATTATGCATCAAACTAATATTCTTTGGGAAAACAAGGTAGGTGAATCCACAAAAGAAATTGATCTCTATCCTAGAAAGAATAGTAGTGGATCACCAATAAAAATAACACAATGATCTCCCTATCATTATCTCGATCGATAGGGATACCCCAAAATAATCATCAAGAACTTCGAATTACTTCCTTCTCTACAAAAGGTAAGTCATTATTCCCCCCACTATGTTTTTTCCCTTCCCTCTAGTTATCCCAAGCATCTAGAGGACATGAGGGTCATATTGTCCAAAGTAGGATAAACACTTTGTTGAAATTGTAAGAGGAAAGAGACAAGGTGGAAAGCAAATTCATAGTACATCAAAAAACAATCAAGAACCAATATGTTAATAAATCAACTAGAAATAAATATTTCCAAATTAATGATTTGGTTCTTAAATGGTATTATCCTCACGAAGAGAAAGTAAGGCATACACATTTTCAATAATTATGGCTTGGTCCTTATGTGACAGTTGAGAAGGTTGGATTTGGTACCTACAACTACAAAATATGAAAGGAAAAATGGATATTCTCCCAATAAATGGAAAATCATCCCTTTGAAACTCATCCACTGTAACGAAATCCATTTCTCAGTCCTCCTAGTTATTAGCATACTGGGATTTATGGTTTTTGTAACACTATAGTTGATTATTCATGCTACCATAAATATGTTGTTTCAATCAAATCTTGTTCCTGGGACACCAAATGAATCAATAAAATCCCTACCTAATAATAAATGCAATCACCTCAAATCATTCACATGGCTCATACAAATAATGCTCAAAGAATTTTTGAAACCATGTTGACCAATCTATTCAAGCAAAGAAATCCCCCAAAACCTCTCTCAGCATTGGATTCAAATAATTTTATTTCCTCATGGACCAAGGTGTTTATGATATATGCATTAACTAAATTAAAGAGTTCAGATGATGATTTGATTGAAATGTAGGAAATCAAGATGGCTTACTAGTGAACCAAAAGCATGGGGGAACTCATCTTGGAAAGCACTTCTAACAATGAAGAAGAAATAAAGAAGGTAGTTATTTGGTATAGACACAGTTATAGCACCACCAAAGTGACACAAATTTACAAGTGGGGAGATATATATGGTATATTCAATAATTATAACTATCCCCTTATTCTAAAAGAAGAAAATGATTATTCAAGTGTAGACAAGAATGTAAGGAGAGCATAGCTCTATAGGATCCAAAACAATCTCTTCCTTCCTTTCTTCTCACATATACCATTAATTTAAGTTCCTAGGTGTGAGCATTGGTATGGAATAGGAAAATATTGAGGCATGGCCAGTAGATGTGAAGGAATGTTTTTAAAAATTATGGGTGAATAGAAAAATATTCAAATCCAAATAAAATGGTTGTATCATACTTAGTTCCTTCACACTTCATATTAGATAGTATCCATGTATATTTCCAGTTATATGGAGAAAAGGATGTATCCACTCTGCGTGAATCTTGTGTCTTAACAATGCACACAATAGTCACAATTTGCCACATTTTCAATTGCGAAGCCATTTTATCATCTACTTTGGATAAAACCATCATTACAATACATAACCCAATTTAATTACCTGCATCTTAATTGTATATGTCCTCTCATCTCTTCGATATTATGTGTATTGAAAATTCATTCCCTGAAGTTAAATGGTAGTGGAAGTCATCAAAACTAGTAGAACCAACATTGCATGTGTATTGTAAAAATTTATGGGAATGGAAATATGTGATAAATTAACAAATAATATGTGATGAATTTATTTGAGCTTTTTACACTCAGATCCATGAGAATCCTACTGCCTCCATGTCTAAAATAACCGTTTATGTGACATAAAACATCTGTGATTGGTATCATACTAAGGAGCACAATTATCTACTGATATATTGTGGATATGAAGCTCCAAACATATTTCCACTCTATGTTATTGACAATATAGTGTTTTAGGAGATTGCATCTCAATATTACTTAAATAGAGTGGGATCCATTCTGGAAAATAATATGAAATCCATGTGGCCCCCTTTGCCTCTAATTTCTTAAAGCAATGCAGAAGAAGAGGTTTATTGAAATACTTACAAAACTCTAGAAGAAGTGTCATGTAAGTTGAGAAGAGGAGAATATAGTAAATAAAAAACCTTCAAGTTAAAGTGGAAAAAAGGAACCTATGAGGAAGGAACAAGAGGACAATTCCACGAAAAGTGATAAAGAACAAAGAAAAAAAGTGCAAGAAGAAAAGGAAAAGTCAAATAGGGTGCTAGAAGAAGCAACCAAAAATATTGAAGAAGAGATTGAAAACAAAAGGAACTGAAGATGAATAAATTAATGTTGAGGGTTTAGTAAATGTTTTTAAGGTCCCAATGAAAACATCAACCAAGGTTTTTTCACCATCTCATGTAACTCCTTTTCCTATTCAAACCATTAATGGGAACTTTCTACTGGGGGGATTTGTTTTGTAAAAATTACCCCAAGAAAAGAGAAAGAAATGTAATCAATGTATTTATTTGCGTTCAATAACAATATAAAGAAAATAGTGAAGAGAATATGAAAGAATTTCAATATCTTAAAGAATATCAGTCAAACTGGGGTGAAGGTGATCACTAAGGTGAGCTTAATATCTCTTGTTTCAAAAGATGAAATGATGAACTTTTTAAATTATGGATTAAACTTTAGTTGATTTATGTGTAATTATTTTTTTATTAGTCTACATTTTGTGGGATTGTCAGAGTTAGATGTTTAATTGTCATTGAAAAATATTTGAATGAATGGGTACCTAAATAGATTTCAAGATGCTAAGAATATGTATTTTCAATACTAATCTATGAATTTTTGAAATTAACTTTAGTTAAGTAAAAATAAACAAAATACTAGTTTGAAACATACAATTCTATGTCATGTTTAGAAATGAACATAACATTGGTTAATCAAAGAATTGGAAACATGTTGTCCTATGATATGCCATGTATTTACAAATGAATAGCATATTGGTTGAGTCAAAGTTTATTTTAAATATATAATTCCATACCAAGAATAAATTCTATTTCATATACCAAAATTTCATACCAATAGTCATTGGTTAAGTAATGGATATGTTCTCATACTACAAGAAATGTGGAAAATCATTGTAAATAAATGATAGCCACCCATCAATCACATAGGTGATATCAATAGAAATTGGTTAAGTGATGGAAAATTTTAATTGATTAGTACTTATATATCCATGTTATAAACAAACAAATTCAAACAACTTCCTAATATGACACTGGTAAAGTTTGACCAAATGAAAACAACCTCCTATTTTTTATGGAGATAGTTTGACCAAATCAAACATATATGGTATTACAACATACATGTTTTGTATGTGATAATGTCATTTGAATCATTTCTAAAAGGTAACAATTAAAGTGTGGTTCAATTTTTTTCATGTAAACAACTTCATAAGTGCAATTGCTAAGACAACCTCATGATTTTATGAAAATAAATTCAATAAATAAAATATATCATGATTTTACACCTCCTCCCTCCACCTCTGCCTCCTCCCTCTCTTGTCCTCCTCCCTTCATTCTTCTTTTGATCCCCTTCCTTATCCTCCCTCTCTTCATCCTCCCATCCCCCTCCTTTCCTCCTCCCCCTCCCCTTCCTCCCTCTCTTCTTCACCCCCTCCTCCCCCTCACCCCCACTATGCCTATTCCTCCTCCTCCTCCACTTTGTCTGTCCTCCCTTATACCTCCTCCCTCTTTCCTCAAACCTCCTTCATCCTCCTTCTCCTCATCTCTCACTCCACCACCCCATCCCTCATCCCTCTCTCCTCCACCCTCCTAGCACCTCCTCCTCCTCTCTCCCATGCCATCCATCCTCCTCTTCTATCCCACAAAACTCCATCTCTCCTCAACCCTCCCTCCACCTCCTCCTCCTCATCTCTCCCCTACCCTCCATCCTCCTCTTCCCTCCCCCCCCCCCCCTCCCCCCTCCCTCCCCCCCCCCCTCCCTCCTCCCTCTCTCCTCCACCCTCCCAGCGCCTCCTCCTCCTCTCTCCCCCCCCCCCCCTCCTCCTCCCCCCCCCCCCTCCCTCCCCCCTCCACCCCCCCTCCACCTCCTCCTCCTCTTCCCTCCCCCACTCCTCATCCTACTCTTCCCTCCCCCAATCCTATTCATCCATCCCTTGCCTCTCCTCCTCCTCATCCCTCCCCTATTATCCCCTTCTGCCTACCCCTCTTCCCTCCCCTCCACCCTCCCTCCACATCCCCCTCCTTTCCTCAAACCCCTCCCCTATCCTCCCCTTCTACCTACCCCTCCTCCCTCTCCTCTTCCATGCAACCCCCTCCTTTCCTCCTCCCTCTCTTTTCCACCCAACCTCCTCCTCCTCTGCCTCGTCCCTCTTCCCTCTCTCCTCCACCCTCGCTCTGCCTCCCCCTCTCTCCAACACCCTCCCTCTCCCCTTGACCCTCCCTCTTCCTCCTCCTCCTATCTCCCTCCTGCATGACCTACCTTCTCCTCCCTCTTCCTATGCTCCCATATCCTTCCTCTATTCCTAATAAATTCACCAACCTAGAAAAGAATACCAACCACAGTCAAAGATGGGAAGTGAAACCAGAATTAGAAAAATAAACAACACAAGCAACATAAATTTGCAACAAGAGAATGCCAAATTCCTCCAAACCCAAGAAGTCCCCACATCGATTAGAAGTAGCAAAAAGAAATAATGGAAAACACCAACTCTTGGAAATCTTAAAGAGAAAAGAAATATAAAAGATTACAAAGGAAACAACAAAAGTCATAAAAGAAACCACAAAAAGCAAAAAAGAAAAATGCATAAAGCATAGAGAAAAAAGGAAAAAGGAAACAATATAAATCTTAAAAAGGAAACAACATAAAGCATGAAGGAAACAAATTTATAATATTTCTGGTCAAAATGTGTTTTTTCTAAGTGGAGTTAAGTGAAAAATTTGGGAATATTTATTTACTAAAATATAAATTATATGTTTTGTTTTAATTTATTGAAATTTAGATTATATATTTTTGTTAAAATACAAATTGTTAAATTGTTTTCTTCCCAAGTGTAAGAGTAAAATTTGTAGAATCTCTCCATAAAAATGGTGTCTATTGGCCTAAACAAAAAGATATAAAAGCAATTATTATGTTTATAAAAGTCATGTTAATAAAAGACGATATACAAAATATATTTAATATTTTAAATAAAATTATAATGCATATATTTTTATTATTTATTGATATAGAATTTTTAATATTGAGTATTGAAGTCAAAACTTTCATTCTCTAACAATACAATTTGAAAAATTACAAAAATATTTTAAGATTAATCATGGTAACAAATATTAATGTAATATAGGGGTATCCCATAGAGTAAGATCTCCATTCCATATTAGAATTACTTAAATCCTTTCAGATAAGATTATGGTGTTGTGATTCTAGAAAGTCTTAAAATGTAACGTATTTAGGTCATTTCTTAATAAAATTAGGTATTTTAATTACTTAATATTTAATTCATAAAATGGTTCATATTAGAGTAAACACTGTGTTATAATTCTTTCTTTTATCTTTTTATTAATATTTAGAGAACATGATGAGAGTATCTCATATTTTCAATTTGTAGATTAATATTAATATTTTCCATGGTAGTAAAGCATCTATTTGTATGATATTAATTTTGGAGAATATAGAATACATTCCTTTATAATCATGGTAAATGCATCTTATCTTATGTGATTATAATGATAAGTTGTTTATCCACCTCACTCAAGTTCAAATTTTGTTTGTGAAATGTTTGCCCTTTTTTGTGCGTTAATTAATGTTGACAAGGTACCCATAATATCATTGTTGTAAGTGTTTAAGGGTGAGACAAAATATTTCCAACCATTACCCAAATGATATTACCTCAACAAATTATAGACAATATTTCATTCTTTTCTCTTACTACTTTTCATTCAAAAATATATTACTTAATTATTTCTACCAACCATACCAAACTAGTACCCCAGATTGGGTGGTATTTAAACATAAGGAAAATATGATGACATGTGGCTAGTCTTAAGGAGAGTACTGGACCAACGACACATGTCCATCCTCCTTCTAAAAGGATTTCCACCTTGCCCCTATTAATCAATTTATAAACCTCCTCGTTTGCTCTCAGCTCCAATGAAACATGATATCTATCAGTTCTATACTCAGCCTTTTAATGGAAGTATGGAAATAGCTCGACACTCTAGTGGAAAGAATTCTTGCAATTATGCTTTTTAAAGGATGAAACCCATGAAATGGATCAATAGAATTCTAGGTACCAACATAGAGGAAACTAGTGCAATGAGTTTTTTCAAAATCAGTCATTTGAGAACCTAATTTCGGCACGATAAGGGTATATGGGTACGAGCTATAGGGTTTTTGTAATTGTTTTGTAGCAGCATATAGGTAATTCCACATGGACAGTGTTTGACAATTGGAAGGAGTCATTCAATGAATCTCAGGCATAGGAGATCAAATTTATTAAAGTGTACTATTAAAGTGAATGTACTTTTGTAATTACTTTATGTAAATGATATAGAGGGCCCATGGTATTTGGTAACCCATGGAATTGGACCTAGGTATTTGCATATTCTAATGTTATTAAAGGTAATCTAGGTGAGAAAAGGTGACACAAGATAGTCACACAAAGTGAGTGAGATCCCATTGAGTGGTTAGAGAAGGACTTTCAACCAAGTGTCCAAGTGTAAGGGTAGGGTTAGAGGAAACTAGCAAGGGGAAACTAAGGGTTATCAACTATAAAGATCAACTGGATGATCCTTTGGTTTGAAAGGTATTATTTTGTCGTTATAAGTTATCCTCAATGGGCCATTATCCTAAGAAGAGATCCTAGGATTTTATAGTTAATAAAATCAAGTTTTTGTTGGTTATTTTTCCCAGTTGGGATTTTCCAGGGTAAATATTTGTCAAATGTGACTAATATTTCATGTGTTTTCTTATCGAATAATTAGTTAGGATACCAATTTTTTTTCAGTAAATTTTTTTGTAAATTATTTGTGATAAGAAATTGGGTTTGGGATCGAATAAAAAAAAACATTTTGATAGTCATGAGGGTAGGAACGGCCAAGCACATTCCAGGTCAATCTCTTCATTGTTTGTATATATACTTGTCTTATTTTATCTCCCAACTATTTTTTTCACTCTCTAGCAAGTTCGTAATTTTCTACCTAACTCTCAAACAACATTTCCTTTTTAGGTGTAGTCGTCGGCATCAATAGTTGATTAGGACTCATATATCAATATTGTAAACAAACAAACTCAAACAAGAACTCCTTAATATGACACTAGTATAGTTTGACCAAATCACTACAACAAATCACCCTTTATGGGGCATTTTTTCTAAGCGCCCCCCCCCCCCCCCCCCCCAAAAAAAAATGTATTTTTAGGTATTTGGGGGTGGTTCTTAAATCCCCCCCCCCCCAAAAAAAAAAATAAGTCCTAAGATTTTGACTTTTGGGGGTCATTTTTTAAAACCACCCCAAAATTCCAGCTTCTAGGAGTTTTAAGGGGAGGGGGCGGGGGGGGTTAGAAAGAGCCCCGTAAAAGATATTTTTTAAGGAATTTTTTAGAACCCCCCATTCCCCCCCCCACCCCCCCCCAAAAAAAGGCACAATAATTAGAATTTGGTGGAGGCTTTTCAAACACAGCCCTAGAAAGTCCAATTCCCAGTATTTTTAGGGGTGGGGGGTGGGGAGGGGGGGTTATAAAGACCTCCCCTCCCCCTAAATGTGTGTTTAAAGGAGGTTTTTAGAACCCATCCCCCTGCCCCACCGCACCCCCCCCCCCTAAAACAAAAAGGTCACGAGAACTAGACTTTTGGGGGCAACTTTTCAAAAACTGCCTCAAAAAGTCTAGTCCACAAGAATTTTAGGGTGGGGTTTACAAAGACCCCCCTAAAGTTGTTTTTGAAGGTATTTTTTAGAAAACTCCCCTCAAAATTCATGAGAATTAGACTTATGGGGGTAGGTTTTTTCAAACCACCCCCAAAAGTTTGATTCTCATGACCTCTGGAGTGGGCTTGTTAAAGACCCAGTAAAAATATTTTTCAAAGAAATTTAAAAAAAAAACCTCTAAAGTCTTGAGAATTGAAATTTTGGTAGCAGTTTGTAAAAATCCTTCTCCAATTTTTAAATTCTCTTGATGTTTAGAGGGTGTTTTAGAAATACCAACCTTAAATATATGTTTCAAGGTGTTTTATAAAAATCTCTCCTAGAACTCAAAAGAATGTTACTTTTAGAGATGGTGTTTTAAATACCATTACCAGAAATTCAATTCTCATAACGATTGTTTTGGGGGCGGGGGGGAGGGGGAGGAGTAGAAGGACTTCCCCTATATCTATTTTTCAAGTATGTTATCAATATCCATACTCTCAAATGCTACTTCAATTTACCAATGATAAGCCTATAATTGACCCCTAATTAACCTCATAATTGATCTGTAATTACCCCATTTAACCACTAATAGCACTTAAATGACCCCTACTTGACTACTACTAACCCTACATAATCCATGCTAACCACTATTTAACCCTTGATAACCTATAAATGTTCTCTATGCTTTTAGAAGGAAAATATCAAGAAGAAACCCAAGGGATGTCTCTAAACATTCATAGATGTCATATTCCGTAGCAATCCCATCGATGTAGACAAGTGTGCCTCACACAAAAGGATTCAAAATAGGCCTTATATAGGGATTTTTTTGTCTTGTGAGTGGGATATGGTGGCCATTTTGGGATGAATAACACCAAGATTTTTTTTTTACTACTAGGACATGGTTTGGGATTAAACTCTATGTCCTAAGTTCATATAGTTTCCTCTATGTTTCATGGGTCATGTGTAGTGCCCCAAACAACCACACATGCCCCTTTACTTGGAATAATAAAATAACTAGAGACAGAGGAATAACCTGAATCAATATATATATCATGGATCAATCAGGTGATAAGCCATGTATCAATGGCCATTAATATCATGGAGACGATGAATTGTCATATCACTCTATGTTTAGAACATATCATGACCATTGGATTACAATGCATAATTGCATACTAAAGAAACACACTTTTCCTAAATATCCATTCTAACAAGTTGATCTTAACTAACTCCTAAGGGTCTAAATATTCTAACATTAACCTCTACATATTACGTTAGAATATGGACTGAAGTTGTGTCCTTAACCAAACTTAAAAAATACACTGTTCAATTTCTAGAGGAGCATGTAATTACAAAGTTATGGGTTCCATTGTCTCTTGTATTCAATTACTCAACATACTTTTCTTCAAAAAATAAAACTAGTTTTATCTAGATAAAGGAATTAATATGAATTATGCATCAAACGAATATTCTTAGGGTAAACAAGGTAGGTGAATCCACAAAAAAAAATTGATATGGATCCTAAAAATAATAGTAGTTGATCGCCAACAAAAACAACACAATACTCTCCCTATCATTATCTCGATCGATATGAATACCTCAAAATGATCGTCAAGAACTTTGAATTACTTCGTTATCTACAAAAAAGAAGTCATTATTTCCCCCACTGTGTTTTTCCCTTCCCTTTAGTTATCCCAGGCATCTAGAGGACATGAGGGTCATATTGTCCAAAGTAGGATAAACACTTTGTTGAAATTGGAAGTGGAGATAAACAAGGTGAGAAGAAAATTCATAGTACATCAAAAAAAATGAAGAAGAAATATGTTAATAAATCAACTGGAAATAAATATTTCAAAACTGATGATTTGGTTCAGAAATGGTATTAGCCTCATGAAGAGAAAGGCGGGAATACACTGAAGTTTCAATAATTATGGCTTGGCCCTTATGTGACAGTTGAGAATCTTGGCGTTGGTACCTACAACTACAAAATATGAAAGGATAAATGGATATGTTCCTAATAAATGTAAAATCATCCCTTTGAACCTTATCCACTGTAACGAAAGCCATTTCCCAGTCCTCCTAGTTATTATCATGTTGGGATTTATGGTTTTGGTAACACTGTATTTAATTATCCATGCTACCATAACTCTGTTGTGTCAATCAATTCTTATGATTGGTACACCAAGTGACTCAATAAAATCCCTACCTACTAACAGCTACAATCACCTCAAATCATTCATATGGCTCATAGAAATAATGCTCAACCTCTAACGATGAAGAAGAAAGCAAGAAGGTACCTAGGTGGTATAGACACACTCATAGCACCACCAAAGTGACACCAATTTACAAGTTCTTAGATATATATTGTCTATTCAATAATTATACGTATCCTCTTATTCAAAAAGAAGAAAATTATTATTCAAGTGTATACAAGAATGTGAGGAGCACGTGAGGCTCTATCGAGTTACAATAAGTCCAGAGGTGTTTCCTTGCGCTGATGTAATTTATTGGATACTTCTGAGAGTGGACACTGAGAAAAATATTTTCATGAATTATAGAGGATCCAAAGCAATCTCTTCATTCCTTTTGTTCTCACATATAAAATTACTTTAATTTGCTAGGCATGAGCATTGGTATGACGGAGGAAAATCTTGAGGCATGGCCACTAGATGTGAATGAATGTTTTA
Source organism: Pseudotsuga menziesii (assembly GCA_001517045.1). Classification (NCBI taxonomy): domain Eukaryota; kingdom Viridiplantae; phylum Streptophyta; class Pinopsida; order Pinales; family Pinaceae; genus Pseudotsuga; species Pseudotsuga menziesii. The sequence goes on along the minus strand of LPNX010038230.1, from coordinate 158,678 downwards.
AAAAATTATGGGTGAAGAGAAAAATATTCAAATCCAAATACAATGGTTGTGTCATACTTATTTCCTTAACACTTCATATTAGATATTCTCCATTTTTATTTTCGGTTATATGGAGAAAATGATGTATCCACTCTACGTGAATCTTGGGTCTTAACAATGCACACAATAGTCACAATTGGCCACATTTTCAATTGGGAAGCCATTTTATCATATAGTTTGGAGCAAACCATCATTACAATACATAACACAATATAATTACCTGCATCTTAATTGTATATTTCCTCTCATATATTCGATATTATGTGTGTTACAAATTCATTCCCCGGCCTGAAGTTGCAGTGGAAATCAACAAAACTAATCGAACCAACATTGCATGTGTATTGTAACAATTTGAGGGAATGTAAATGTGTGAGAAATTACCAAATAATATGTGATGAATTTATTTGAGTGTTTTACACTCATATCCATGACAATCCTACTCCGTCCATGTCTAAAACAACCTTTTATGTGACGAAAAACATCTTTCATTGATATCATAATAAGTAAAAAAATTATCTACATATATATTGTGGATATGGACCTCCAAACATCTTTCCACTCTATGTTATTGAAAATATAGTTCTATTCAATATTGCATATAAATATTATGTAAATAGAGTGGGATCCATTATATAACATAATAAGAAATCCATGTGGCCCCCTTTGCCTCTAATTGCTGGCAACAACGTGATAGAGTTTTCCAGAGAGATGGAAAAGGAAGTTCCATCTCTCAAAAATATTCGTTTTGGAAACAAACTATTTAAGAAACAAGATCCTGAAGTAGTAGTATATATACATTTCTAATTTTTTTTATTATACTCATGAAATAAATGAAGAAGAAGAGGTCTATTGAAATCTTGACAAAACTCTAGAAGAAGTGTCATATAATTTCAGGAGAGGAGAATATAGTACAAACAAATCCTTCAAGTTAAAATGGAAAAAAGGAACCTATCAAGAAGGATCAAGAGGATGATTCCATGGAAAGTGATAAAGAACAAAGAAAAAAAGTGCTAGAAGAAAAGGAAAATTCAAATAGGGTACTAGAATAAGAAACCAAAAATATTGAAGAAGTGATCGAAAAGAAAAGGAACTGAAGATGAATAAATAAATGTTGAGGGTTTATCAAATCTTCTTAAGGTCTCAATGAAAAAATAAATCAAGGTTGTTTCACCAGCTCATGTACCTCCTTTTCCTATTCAAACCATCAATGGAAACTTCCCACTGGGGGGATTTTTTTTGTAAAATTACCCCAAGCAAAGAGAAAGCAATGTAATCAATGTATTTATTTGCACTCAACAAAAATATAAAGAAAAGAGTGAAGAAAATATGAAAGAAGCTTAATATCTTAAATAATCTCATTCAAACTGGGTTGAAGGTTATCACTAAGGTGAGCTTAATATCTCTTGGAACTTTTTAAATTATGGATAAAAATTTAGTTGATTCATATGTAATTATTTTGTTATTAGTCTACATTTTCTGGGATTGTCAGAGATTTATATGTTTAATTGTGATTGTAAAATATTTGAACGAATGGGTACTTGAATTTATTTCAATATGCTAAGAATATGGTATTTCAAAACTAATTTACGACTTTTTGAAATTAACTTTAGTTAAGTAAGAATAAATAAAATAATAGTTTGAAAAATACAATTCTATGTCCTGTTTAGAAATGAACATAACATTGGTTAATCAAAGAATTGGAAACATATTGTCCTATGATATGCCATGTATTTACGAATGAATAGAATATTGGTTGAGTCAAAGTTGATTTTAAATATATATTACATACCAAGAAGAAATTTGTTTTCATATACAAAAATTTCATACCAATAGTCGTTGGTTAAGTAATGGATATCTGGAAAATCATTATAAATAAATGATGGCAACCCATCAATCACATAGGTGATATCAATGGGAATTGGTTAAGCGATGGAAAATTTTAATTGATTAGGACTTATATATCCATGTTATAAACAAACAAATTCAAATAACTTCCTCAAATGACACTGGTATAATTTGACCAAATGAAAACAACCTCCTATTTTTTATGGAGATAGTTTGACCAAATCAAATATATATGGTATTACAACATACATGTTTTGTATATCGCAATATCATTTGAATCATTTATAAAAGGTAACACTTAAATTGTGGTTCAAGTTTTTTTCATGTAAATAACTTCATAAGTGCAATTGCTAAAACAGCCTCTTGATTTTAATAAAATAGCTTCAACAAATAAAATATATCATGATTTTACACCTCCTCCATCCTTCTCCTCCTACACCCTACACCAACCCTCCTCTTCCTCTGTCCCTCCTCCACCTCCTCCCTTCTCCTCCTCCTCCCTCCCTTCATCTTCTTCTCGCCTTCCCCCTCCCCCCTCCCGTCCTATAAACCTCCTTTCCCCCTCCCCCCCTCCTCCATCTCTCCTCCTCCTCCGTCCCTTATTTTTCTAATCCCCTTCCCCCTCCTCCCTCTCCTCATCCTCCCAGTCCCCTTCTTTCATCCTCCCTCTCTCTTTCACCACCTCCTCCCTCTCTCCTCCACTCTGCCTCCTCCTCCTCCTCCCTCTTTTCTCCACCCTCCCTTCAAATCCTACTCCTTCTCTCTCCCTCCTCCACGATGTCCCTCATCCCTCTCTCCTCCATCCTCCCACCACCTCCTCCTCCTCTA
>LPNX010038230.1:127189-155876 GCA_001517045.1 Pseudotsuga menziesii | reverse complement strand
AGTGGAAAATTTTAATAGATTAGGACTTATATATCCATGTTATAAACAAACAAATCCAAATAACTTCCTCAAATGACACTGGTATAATTTGACCAAATGAAAACAACGCCCTATTTTGTATGGAGATAGTTTGACCAAATCGAACATATATGGTATTACAAGATACATGTTTTGTATGTCATAAACTCATTTGAATAATTTCTAAAAGGTGACACATAAAGTGTGGTTCAAGTTTTTTTCATGTAAATAATTTCATAAGTGCAATTGCTAAAACAACCTCTTGATTTTAAGAAAATATCCTCAACAAATAAAATAAATATTGATTTTACACCTCGTCCCTCCACCTCCTTATACATCCCACCAAAACCCTCCTCTTCCCCTATCCCTACTCCACCCCCTCCCTTCTCCTCCTCCTCCCTCCCTTCATCTTTTTCTTTCCTTCCCCCTCCTCCCTCTCCTCCTAGACACCTCATTTCCCTGTACTGCCCCCTCCTCCATCTTTTCTCCTCATCCCTCCCTTATTATTATGATCCCCTTTCCCCTCCTACCTCTCCTCATACTCCCAATCCCCTCCTTCCTTTTCCCCTTCCCCTTCGTCCCTCTCTCCCTCTGTCCCTCCTCCCTCTTTCCTCCACTCAGCCTCCTCCTCCTCCGCCCTCTTTTCTCCACCCTCATTTCAACTCCTACTCATTCTCTCTCCCTTCTCAACCCCATCCCTCATCCCTCTTTCCTCCATCCTCCCTTCAACTCCTACTCCTTCTCTCTCCCATCCTCCTCCTTTCTTCCTCTCCCTATCTCCCCCTTCTTCTCCCTCTCATCTCCATCCTCCCTAATCCTCCTCCTCCTTTCTTCCTCTCCTTGCCTCCTTCTCCTCCCTCACCTCTACCCTCCCTCTACCTCCTCCTCCTCCATCCCTTCTCCTTCCTTTCCCTCCTCCTCCTCCTTCCTTATCCTCTCCCTCTCCTCCTCCTCCCTCTCCAACTTATTTCCTCCTCTTCTCCATACTCATCCTACTCTCCATAACCCTCCTCCCTCTCTCCTCCACCCTCCCTTTCTTCTCCACTCTCCCTCTACCTCCTCCTCCTCTCTCACCAACCCTCCCTCCTCTCCTCTCCCTCTTCCATCCCCCCCTCCTTGTCCTATGCCCAATCCCATCCTCATCTTTTTCTCTCCCTCCTACACCTCCTCAATCCTCCTCCACCCCCTCCCCTCTCCTCGTACTCCCTCCATTACCTTCCCCTTCTACCTACCCCTCCTCCATATCATTCTCCACACAACCCCCTTCTTTTCTCCTCTCTCTTTCCTCCACTTTTCCTCCTCCTCCTCCTCTCTCTCCCTCCTCAACCTCATCCCTCATCCCTCTCTCATCCACCCTTCCTCTACCTCCTCCTCTCTCCCACACCCTCCCTCTCTCCTCCTCCTCCTCCCTCCCTTCTCGTCCCTCTACCCTTGACCCTCTCTCTTCCTCCTCCTCTGCTCTCCCTCCTCCACTTCCTCTATTCTTCTCCCTCTCCCTCTACTCCCATCTCCTACTCTCTCTCCCCCGCTATCTCTCCCTCCTCCCTCCCCTGCTACTTTACTCCTCCCCTTCCACCCCCTCCCTCTCTCCTCCTCTCCCTCTCCCCTTGACCTTCCCTCCGCCTCCTCGTCTCTCCCTCCTCCACTACCTCCCTTCTCTTCCCTCTCCCTCTATATTTCTTTTCATTTTTAAACATATTCAGAATAAATATAAATTTACAATAACAAAAACTCTGTTTAGGACATTTTAAATAGAATCGAAGAAAATCAGAATAGTTAAGAATATCACAATTGCCATCTCTTACTTAAAACCATAATGTATATTTATTACCAAAATATAAATTACAAAATAGTAAGCTTAGAGCTTATCCAAACTTTAAGTAGCACTTAAACCCTAAACTTAAACTATATTAGTTATGGCCCTATGGCCTTTTACAAACAGAGCCACGACTTAAAAGCATGTAACAAAATAACATTTCTATAAATCAACTATAGCCAAAAGTCTCCCATAAGTAAGTTATCGATTCACGGTTGTAAAAGCCCCAAGCTTTCCAACAAAAAGCAGCCACGAGGGCTTCGAAAATATCTTCAAAAAAATATTAAAGTATCACCCACATGGCCTTTCAAAGCTTACAAAAATAAACAGTGCATCCATGGTCGTGCCATAATACAAAAGAAATATTTTTACTGTGCAAAGATAGGCAAGGCTATAGGAGTAAGGATTCAGGGACTATCTTTAGCTTGGTTAAAACTCAGGTATTTTTAGGTGTAACCCTCTCGTTAATGCACGAATAAACGAATCATGAAATTTGGAATAAGAATAAATGTCATTTTGTTGTTACATATTTGGACTTAGAGCTCTGCCCGACAAGCAAAGCACTACAGAATGGTATCAGAGCCCTAGGTTCTAAAACTAGAACCTAAAGGGGCCCTCTAGGATAAAAATAAACATTATATGGAAGATAAATAAAAACTAAAATTTTACACACTGTAAAATAAATAAATTGATGTATAGTGTTTCTGTAAATTGAATATTTATTACACAAGTAGAAATAGGTTCGAAGTTACAACGCACAGAATGAGTGAATATTTTGAGGACAAAAATATCCTAAAGACCATAAGCTGAATGCTAGTAGCATACCTAGCATTATCTTCTGTGCAGAACCCTCTTCTTTCATAACCTGAATAATAATAATAAAAATTACCTGCAAAAACAAAAGCAAAAGGGCATTACATAATGGTTCCAAATCTCAAACCAGAGGGTTTACTAAATTAGACTAAAACAAAATAAAAGCTATTGAAAAACTTTACAACGAAATACTTTATTGAATATGCATTAAATGAAATTTTAATTCAAAATAGAGATAGTAAGGATGCATACATATACATAGGTTAAATAAAAACAAACAAAATGACAAGCCGAACCTCGGTTGCGATTAATTGAAAAGATTAACCTAAATGTTGATGTGTGAGTATAAAAGAATAGTTTAGGTTGTTTAAATTTTTATTTACTTATCTAACTACGACTGTAATTCTTGTAATTTGTATAAAAATTTAAACAAAATGAAAAAAAAAATTCTACGACAGAATTCAAGAAATTAACATACTTCCTCGAAATGAAAAAAAAAATTCTTGAAAGTTTCTTTGTGCCAAATTTTTTTAAGATCAAGATCAACAATATTCCTGCAAAGGAGAAATACCTGCATTAGTCAACTTGAACACATAAGGTACAATGGCCTGCCGATGATAGAATTCTGAGCTCATTCATAAATTGTTTGACTCTGTTATAGTTACTCTCATGGAATCTCTTCACTGCCACCCTGCGTCCATCTTGAAATTTTCCCAAATGGACCTTACTGTAACCACCGTATCCTAATTCTCTTTTTTCATCAAAATAGTTAGTGGCCTGTTCGAGTTCTCTTCAGCTGAAAACTAGAAAATGACCCATCTACACCTGATCAAACTCCAAATCCCCACAACCATTCTGGGTAGCAAAATCAAGTTTTTTTTTTCTTTCCCTGAACATATATATAATACCATACCAACAGGACTGCAGCCAGGCCTCCGATGGTACTACCTGAAATTTGGATCACATAAATAGATATCAAATTGTAAGAAAAGTAGCTGAATATAATTATATTAAGCTGAAAATCTGAGAAGGACCATTAATTACCTATGATAATAAGTTTTCCTGTGCCCAGCCTGTTTCTTCACAATCAAGAGTATTAACTTCCAAATCTAATATAAAAATATCAAAGATTATAGAAAACACCTACCGGTGAAGCAATTCTTGGGATGAGTTCCATATTTACAATAACATAGATCACATTACTTGATTGACAAGAGCTACAATTTACATTGATAGCCTTTCCCTCATCTCATTTAATCCAAAGCCCTTTCCTGCGCGTTGTAATAATTTAATTTCTTGAGACAGGGTACCTGTGAATTCGGTGGGTTCTACATCCTATATGGGCACATGAAAAACTCAAGTGCTCGTCTTAGAGACTTTAGAATCATTGAATCCTAGGTAGGTAGAATTTGCACGGTCTATTTGTTAATATTCGTTAATGGGTGCACTGCACGCAAGCAAATAGGTGAGATTGGAATAAGGGAATGCGATCTCAAAAGGCCAGGCAGTGAAATATAGAGATGCATTTGGGAGATAGCATAGAGTAAATAGAGAGACTTCCATTTCATCGAGAATCAACATCAGTATGCCAATTTAAAGTTCAGAACACCTGTCATGAGCGTTATTGTCTGAGATAACCACACTCCACCGCATCGTTCTCCCAAGAAAATAGAGTAATTCAAGAAAAAAAAAACCAAAAAAATGAGAAGAGGAGATAGATACCTCCATGAGTGGATTTGAATACAAAAGTATATAGGGTCGAAGCAAGGAAACAGAGAAACCACCATTGCATCGAGCATCAACATCCATCTATCAATTTCAAATTGAAAGAACATATATCCTCCAAAACACAACATAACTGCATACACAAGACAAAGAGAGGCATGACCACAGAAATAGACTCACACGAAGCACCTTGCAAGAGAAATTGGTGGATGTGGCTCTGTGCGCAAAAGGAAAAAAAAATGAGAGAAGGGGAGCTACGCTCCATCCTAGAACCGGTTAAAATGACCAAATATATATATATATATATATATATATATTAAATATATTATAATGAAATAAAATTCGAGGAGTGTTCTAGAGATCTCTGGTATGGTTAAGCGTGTCAGTTGAGACTGCATGCAAGATGGCCATGCAGGTGCAGCAATGTAGGGGCATGCGACTGGAGTGTTGTAGAGGCCTCCGGTATGGTTTATCATGCCATTTGGGTGGCATTAAATATAGCCATGCGTGGCAGGAGAGAGTCTAGTCTGGTAGGCATTAAAGAGACAACGTATTAATTATAGTAATCAATGCGGATAATGAGTCCGTGGCCCTTTGAACAATAAGAAGTTGCAATAATGGTATTCAAATTTTTATTTTTTTTAGATAGACTTAAACCCTTATTTATTTATTTATTTTTTACGCCCATTGTACTATGATTTCCCTGAAAAAAAAACACTATGATCGCATAAAACTACGGGCTTTTTGGGGTCATGTTCGAAGTTTCGATTATTTTTGCCTACGCCATTGAACTTTTGTGTGATTTGTAACATGATTGGATTGGACCTTCTTTTTTTTCAAACAACAATATGCATAATCACTTCCATGACAAATGAAAAAATCTACTGGAACTGCACGAGGTAGAAAAGAAGATTTTAAATTGCATAAATTATTTTAAAATTAGAAACTAGATATCTATTGAGGTTATTAATATTTTATTTATTGGGTTTGTTTGAACCACTTTTCATGTGACGCAACAACTAATTTGCGAGAATTGTACAGGGTGGGAAAATTATTTTAAATTTCATAAATGATTTTTAAAATGAGAAACTTGATAGACAATACTGTTTTAATAGTTTATATTTATTTATATTTTTAACTTATATTATAACACTTATCGGAAATGAAACCATTCTTATATTCGTGTATATCGCGGTTATCGTTAAACCATTTTTTATTATATTTGTATATATCGTAATTATTGGTAAACGTTTTGTTCCCATATGCATTTCACATATAAATGGAATTTTATTTTTCCAAGGTAATGTATTATAATATTTAGTTTTGAAAATTTATTTTTAATTTTAATATTTTATATTTATTTTGAAAACTTTGTGGTGTGATTGTGGAAATATAACCTTTAACATCGTTTCATAATAAAATTGACAATCTTAATTTTTATAGGTTATAAAACTACCTACGTGAACCTTCCTATCAACCTGTCATATATATATATATATATCTTAAATAATAAGTTAGAATGTTATTTTAGAACCAGTCATATGATCACACATGTTGAATTTTATGAATTAGATTTAGGCTTGAATCATTATTATGGGAATTATATATAGGTATATTTAGGGTTTTATAAACTAATTATATATATATATATATATATTGTTGCAAATGCATAGTTGATGAATTTAAAATTTAAATGAAAATTATACGATTTATTATTATTATTATTATTATTATTATTATTATTTATTAATACTATTTCTTTAAATATATAGATTAAAGGTAAGTTGTTATATAGCCACTGCATTTAAAAGCATGTAGCTAATATTAAGAGTTAGGATTAAATTTTAAAATGGGTTATTAATTTTAATTTATATATAAAACAATAATTAATTAAATGGTAGTAGTAGGAGTTGAATATTAAATAAATGCAATAAGTCTAATGTTGAAATTCAATTTATAACCTATAGGTTAATTAACCACTTTGAGTTAGCACCTCTTAGAGGATCTAGGGTGTAAATTTTTTTTTGATGTGGAATTAGTACCTGGTGGCCTCAGGATGGTGTGATCGAAACACTGAGAAATATAGCCCTTTTCTTAAAATGCACCTCTTTGAGAATCGATTAATACAATGTCTAGTAACTCACAGTATGATGTTATACATGAAACAGGATCGATCATGGTAACAACATGTAGAGGTTGATGTCGAGGTCGAGGTCAACCACCCTCACCGCCACCACACGCCCCACCACCGACATCGCCGAGGACAACCTCCAGTCCGGAGATGGAGTTGATACTGAGATCCTTGGAAACCATCATGTCCAACTAAACAAGCAGTTGGAGAGGATCATAGAGTTAGAAACCACACAGGTGAGCCGAGAAAACTCTGAGAGGGCACAGGGCCCAAGGAAAGAACCGCTTCAGGATATTTCTAGAGAGCTGCAAAAGATCAAAATTCCTGAGTTCTCAGGAGGACGACCGGGTAAGCATGCCAAAGCGTGGCTTGAGGGTATGAAGAGGTGCTTCGCACTAAATGAGTATGCCTCAAGTTCCAATGCTAGAATGACCATATTCCAGCTAAAGGGCGATGCCCTAAATTGGTGGTCAGACCTTGAGAAACAATTGCATCTTACTCCTTTGTCTGTTTCATGGGAGTTATTTGAGGAGAGGTTCAACATGAAGTATCTTGCGACTTATTATAGGGAACAACAGGCGGTTTCCTTTCATGCTTTGGTATAGGGAAACATGACAGTGGAAGAGTATGAAGCTAGATTCATGGAACTGGTAAAGTATGTTCCATACTTGGACTCGGATGATCGACAGGTGGAGCGATTTGTGTATGGACTCAACTACAAGATCAGGTCTGCAGTACGGATGTGGAAGCCATCTTCAGTTGCCATGGTAGTTGAGTATGCTCGCTATGCTGAGGATATGTCAGATGCAAAGGGAGCAAGCAAGTTGATAGGATCCAATCAGTATGTTACAAGGAAGACCCCACGACCATACTTCAGAGGAGAACAATCCAGACCTCCTCCTTATGGTAACAGGTTCACCCCGAGAGGTAACACTTCAGTTAACTCAGTATCGCAGGCTTCGTCAACAAACCATGGGAACCGAGGACGAACACAGGGAAATTCCCATAGAGGATCAGGAGGTTTTAGAGGATCTAGGGGAAGGAACACATCCCAGAGGACTCCTCCCAGCAACATGCAAGCACCACCTAATGTCTCTTGTTGGGGATGTGGAGGTCCTCATTTTCAGTGGGATTGTCCTAAGGGGCAGACCAACACCAGGAAGAAGGAACGAAAAGAATCCATGGGCAATTCTGATAACACTCATTGGATTCATGCAGTTGTTCACAACCACCAGGCAGAACATTAGTCCACCGTAGTAGAATCCATCGGTAAATTAAACAATGTAAAACTTAAATTTTTATTTGATCCTCATGCAACAGATAGTTTTATTTCACCATATGCATTAGATAAATTTGGGTTGGTATCATGTGAGCATGATGATTTTGAATCGGTTGAGATGGCTTTAGGGGTTAAACAAGCAGTAGGTCTTAAGGTAAGGGGGTGTCAAGTTGACTTAGGAGTATGCACCACTAAGTTGTATGCTTATGTCACCAATTTCGGCACCTATGACCTCATTGTCGGCATGGATTGGTTAGAAGAACATAGAGATTTCATGGATTGCTATGCAAAGAAAGTCTTGTGCCTTGATGATGAGGGTCAAGCAATTCAAATCCAGGGTCGAAAGAGGAAAATATCCCTCCGTTTCATCTCCATGGTGAAAGATAAAAGGTGTTTAAGACAAGGATGTCAGTTGTTTGTAGTTGAGATGGTGAGAGATAGTAAAGGAACTTCCTTGAATTCTTACCCAGTATTATCTGAGTTCAAGGATGTCTTTCCAAAAGAACTTCCACAACTACCTCCAGAATGAGAGCTTGCTTTCATGCTCGAAATGAAACCCAGTGCAGAGCCGATCTCAAAGACTCCTTATAGAATGACAACCCCTGAGCTTTGAGAGTTACAGATCCAGTTAAAAGAGTTGCTAGACTTGGGACTAATTAGACCTAGTATCTCACCATGGGGAGCACCAGTGATCTTTGTTAAGAAGAAGGATGGATCTTTGTGGCTATGCATAGATTATAGGGATTTGAACAAAGCCACAGTGAAGAACATGTATCCTATATGGAGAATTGATGACCTATTTGATTAGATGAAAGGTGCATCAGTCTTCTCTAAGATTGATTTGCGGTTAAGGTATCACCAGCATAGGATTAAAGAAAATGACATTTCTAAGACTGCTTTTCGAACTCGATTTGGGCATTATGAGTTTGTAGTAGTACCATTTGGTTTGACCAATGGTCCAGCAGTATTCATGAACCTCATGAATAGTGTCTTTCGGAATTACTTGGACCACTTTGTTTAGGTATTCTTAGATGAAATTCTTATATATTCTAAAAATGAGAAGAAGCACGAGGAGCACTTGCGGTTAGTCTTAACTTGCTTAAGGGAACATAAACTATTTGGTAAATTGTCAAAGTGTTCTTTCTTCCAAAATGAGATTCACTACTTAGGGCATATCATCTCACGATAAGGGATCTCAGTGGACCCAGAAAAGGTGAATGCCATCAAGGATTGGCCAATTCCAAAGAATGCACATGAGGTGCGTAGCTTCATGGGATTAGCAGGGTATTACCGAAGATTTGTGGAAGGATTCTCCAAGATTGCAAAACCCATCACCACCTTGCAGCGAAAGGGAATCCGATATGAGTGGACCAATGCATGTGATGTTTCTTTTGCTGAATTAAAGAGATTGCTGACAAGTGCACCAATCTTACGGGTACCAGACATGGATAAAGACTTCATGGTATGTACCGATGCCTAGAAGCAAGGGTTAGGAGCAGTTATAATGCAGGAAGGTGGGGTAATAGCTTATGCATATCATAAGTTGAAGCCTCATGAGGATAAATATGCCACACATGATCTAGAATTGGCAGCAGTAATGCTGGCACTAAAATTATGGAGACACTACCTAGTTGGTAGAAGTTTTGCACTTAAAATAGATCATTAGAGTTTGCAGTCAATTTTTACAAAAAGGGATCTAAATGCTAGGCAACGACGATGGAGTGAGTTCATGAGTGAGTATGACTTTGGTATCTCATATATCAAAGGAAAGGAGAATGTGGTGGCAGACGCTCTAAGCCGAAGGCCGAGGATTTTCTCCTTAATCCCCTTGAGAGTGGATTTGAAGGAGAAAGTGCTCGAACAACTCTTGGGAGATGGTTGGTATATAAAGGTAACCTCAGATATTCAGAGTGGGAAGAAGTTTGAGTTGCATTATTATGGGCATCATATTGAGGAATATGGGTTTCTTCGGTACCAAGGGAGGATGTATATCCCTAAATAAGGTGATGTCAGGGAAGCAATCCTTAGAGAGGCCCATAGGGCACATTATTGTGCACACCCTGGAGTGAAGAAGATGTATGCAGACATGAAGAAGCTCTTCTTTTGGGCCAGTATGAAGAGCGATGTAGTGGATTTTGTTTCGAAATGCCTAGAATGTCAGCAAGTCAAGGTAGATCATCGACACCCAACCGGTCTCTTACAGCCTCATGATATTCCTGAGACTAAATGGGAAGTCATTTCCATGGAATTCATTGTGGGATTTCCCCTCACATCCTCGAGACATAATGCTATACTCATGGTGGTCGAAAAACTGACCAAAAGTGCCCACTTCATTCCAGTGAGAGACACTTATGATGTGACGGATGTAGCAAGGGTATTCATAAATGAAATTGTACGCATTCATGGAGTTCCAAAGAAGATAATTTCTGACTGAGACCCTAAGTTTACATCCAGATTTTGGACAAGCATGCAGTCAGCATTAGGGACACAGCTGAACTTAAGCTCAGCTTATCATCCCGAGATAGATGGGAAGACAGAGAGGGTGAATTAGGTGATGGAGGACATGCTTAGGATGTATGTTATGGATCAGCAGACACAGTGGGAGAAATATATTCCTCTAGTGGAGTTTGCATATAACAATAGTCATCACAGCTCCATTGGTATGCCTCCATACCAAGCATTGTATGGGAGACCTTGCAGGACTCCACTCAGTTGGGACAGGTTGGAGGATCATGTTTTAGTCGGGCCTGAGTTGCTTCAGGAGATGGAAAAGCAAGTGGTACAAATCAGGAAGCGGCTTAAAGAAGCACAGGATAGACAAAAGAGTTATGCAATGCACACAAAATTTATAGAAGTTATGAGGTAGGGGATCACATATTTATACGCATCCGATCGAATAAAAGTACCATTCAGTTTGGAAAGGGAACCAAGTTGTCACCTCGCTTTATAGGGCCATTCGAGATTCTTGAAAGAATCGGACCGGTAGCTTATCGTCTTGCACTGCCACCCCACTTGTACATAACTCATAATGTATTTCATGTTTCAGTATTGCGACATTACATAGCCAATGAGTCTCACAAGATTCATTGGAAGGACTTGCAGGTCTTAGACGAGGGAACATTCACAGTTGAACCATTACATATACTGGATCATAGGGTTCGATAGCTTCGTAGTCGACACGTGGAACAGGTTAAGGTCTAGTGGGACAAGTATAGCCCAGGATCTGCTACCTGGGAGGAAACAAAGACTATGCGTCAATATTTTCCATCACTATTTTGACCATAAATTCGGGACGAAGTTTCCTGAAGGGTGGGTGTATGCAGTGGCCCATATTTTCACTCAGGCATATTTATCACTCAAACTTATTAAACTATATTTACTTATTATCTGTGGACTCAACTATACTTCATAAACTATATTTTGGCATGTTATATGTGATTATCTACTGATGTTATGATGTTATTAGGATTATGCTCTAATTATGATATTATGATGTTATCATGCTTATATTTATGCTTTGATTATGATGTTATGACGATTAACATGCCTATGTAGATGCTTTGATTATGATGTTATGATGGTTATCATTTATATGAAATTATTGTGCTTATGTGATTACCATGCGGTAGTCGTCATCAGATTCATTTATTTCATAACAAAAACATATATTTGATTGTAATTATTGATATGATGTGATATGTATGATGTGGTACATGGTCACCCATCCATGATGCGATTGATTTTATGATTTTATGTGATGAAAGGAAATAATGTTGATAATATGGACCAACTATTGATTTAATATTGTTATGAATGCATGTTTGCATAGTGCTAACCTGCAGGGTATAGGGGCTATGTGATAGCCAAGTGTGTGATGCAAAGTATGAATTAATACATATCTTGAAGAGAGCCTTAATTTCCAAGTGATGGTACGATGACACGTACCAATAAACTCGATAGAAACGAAGTATGGTTTGATGGGGTATATACCCAGTATGTTGAGAGGGATGGATGTATTTCCCACCCTATGTCACTATGATACCCGAGGTCATGGGAGGGTAGTGCTGAGACATGCTCCCCAAGTTGTTGTGATGATGATGGTCAGATGCCTACTAGGAGAGGCTAGGTTTGCTAGTTAGCCGATGCTACCGCTCTCAGGTTCTGTGTGGGAAGGTTAGTACAGCTGGCATCCCCTTTGTACTAGCAGAGGAAGGAAAGGGAGGATGTGCACGTAGGTTAGGATGTTTTGACATATTAGTTATTATTGTTGAGTGTTGGACATTTATGATACCAGATTAGTGATGGTAGGTACCAATCTTCATTGACTTATTAATAAGAACATAACTGTTAAATAACTCTGAATGTCAAAGAAATCATATTATATCTGTATATTTGTCTTGTTGCATGAAATATTATTTGTATCAGCTAGGATTTAGGTGTTTTGGCTATAGTACATGTGCATCCTGTGCATGTACTGGCCATGCATGCACACCTCACACATGCACGCTAGTATGAAATATTAATTGAAAAACATTAACCTTGGATAGTTGGATGGGTTAACTAAGTAATTGTGATTTATTTAAACCTGTAAATGTACCTTATTTATTAAGAATCAATGTGCGAGGGGACTTAACAATAAACATAAACATGTCGATGTTATCATTGCAATCAATTAATAATAATACTACAATTAATTATTTATTGATTAATAATATAATTATTATTTTATTTTTGTTATTATTATCTATTATTATTATTGTATATTATTAGTGTTTATTATTAAGTACTTATTATTAAGTTATTAATAACATATAATAATTGACAATACTATTATTACCATTTTTTTTACCATTCAGCATAAAACTTAAACAAACAATATTGGTGTAATTTTATGACAGTTGGTTATGTTTTAAATTTAACACGTTCAATTCAATAAGGTAAGCATTAGTAATTTCCCACCATCTCATCAGGGGTGAAGAATTGTACAATTCAAGAAAATTTATTTAGGTACAACAAATGTATTAAATAATCTAAACTGGTTGGACTACCCAAGAAATAACTAAATAATACTTATTATTTTAAATATGAAGGAGGCTGTGGAAGAAGGGAAGGTGGTGGAAGAAAGGAGGGGAAGGAGGTATAAGGAGGGGGATCGAATGGTTGAAGAGGGGGATTGTTTTGGAGAGTATTTTGGGGAGAGAATTTTTACAAAAGAAGGGAGGAAAGAAGGTGTTGGAATAGAGGGGGAAGAAAACTGGAGGAGGGCGTTAACTCCAGAGGAATAATTACACTCGAGAAAGAAGGAAGTTGCTATCGGGTTTATCGGTACGTGGGCTCGGGGGATAAGAAACCCGTCGGTTTCCTAGGGCTAGCAGGTTCAACACTAGTCGGCAGGGTGGATCATCCGAATTGGCATCAAGGCTCAGAAAAGGGAGAGGCAAGGATACAAGAGTAAGGATTTAGGGACTATCTTCATCTTGCTTAAAACTCAAGTATTTTTTGGTATAACCGTCTCGTTAATGCACAAATAAACAAATCCTAAAATTCAGAATAAGAATAAATGTCATTTTTCTATTACATATTTGGACTTAAAGCTCTTCCTGACAAGCAAAGCACTACATCAGATATGAAACATAATGCTGGGAAATAGATTTTTTTTTGTATTAGGTCAACATCTATTCTATTGTTTTCAAATATTAGGTCAAAAAACACCTATTGTACTGTGTTCGAATATGAATTTTGTGGTGTTTGAATATAGTTCAACTTTCAAGGACAAACGAGCAAGCATCGTGTTTAGTGAATGAATTACGATTAGATTCCTGTATTCTAACAACAAATTTCATGGTGGTGGAAGTCACAAACAATTGTGAATGTTAACATAGTCGTGGATTGTTCGCCAGTGAAAATTGGGTTGTTGGCAAGAAATGTGCCCAACCACCCAATTACAATATTGCTTCCAAGGAAAAAGGGAGGCTTTAGTACATCAGGAAATCAACACCCCTCGCCATATTATCTTCAAATATTGTGACTAATGATACTTTTAGTAGATCTCAGGGATTAACAATAATGAATTTCCCAAATAATTTTATATCACAAAGTTTTGTCACTGCTTTCAAATTCCAAATTATATCACAAATATCTTTTAATAAAAATAATATGAAATGGGTATTATGTTATATTATTTATTTCTAACATTATTTTCCCAATTTGATTGTTTTTTTTTAATTTAATATATGTAAATATATAATTTAATCATTCTTTATATTAAAGTTAAATTAAATTAAATTATGTAAATAAAATTTAAATTTAGAATTTAATAATTTGTGTGTATTAAATTTAAATTAATTTCAACTTAAATAAGTTCAAAATTAATGGCAATTATGATTTTATATTATAATTAATCATATTAAATTTAAATTGAATAACATCAGTACTATATAAATTTAATAACATTACTTAATTAATTTAGTTAAGTAATATTGAGTAATAAATAACATTGATTAGTTAATATCTTTATTTAATGACTTTAGTTATATTAACTCAAATTTTGACTTTGTATATTAAATTACGGTTAAAATCAAAAATTATGTATTGTTTGGTTTATATATTGGTTTTCACTAATTATATGACTACGTGGGTGGAGGTTGTGGCTTTGGTAAAATCCAGTGATCATTCTATGATAGATTTCTTATATGGAGAGATATTTACCCATTTTGGAGTTCCTAGAGAGATAGTAGCAAAGGGAGGACCGCAGTTTGTGTCACATCAAATGGAGGACTTATTTTAGTAATACCATATTCAGCATTGAGTAACCTCGCCATATCATGCACAAACCAATGGCCAAGTGGAAAGCACTAATAAGGTAATCGAGGAAATCCTTACAAAAATAGTAAAGAACCACCATAAGGATTGTGATGAAAGGATTCCAGAAGAATTATGAGCTTATCGTACTACATGGTGCAACACTACATTTTTCTCCCCATATGATTTGGTGTACTGAAAGAATGTTTTTTCCCTATTGAGTTTGAAATCAAAACCGTGAGAACAACTATAGAGACAAATATGGAATTAATGAAGGCTCAGAAGAACCGATCAAATCAATTGAATGAATTAGATGAGAAGCACACTAATGAGATGGTCTATTCAATAATTATAACTATCCTCTTATTCCAAAAGAATAAAATGATTATTCAAGTGCATACAAGAATGTGAGGACATCATAGCTGTATCGAGTTACATTTAGGTCGGAGGTGTTTCCTTTCTCTGCTGTAATTTATTGGAAACTTCCAAAAGTGGACATAGAGAAAAATATCATCATGAATTAGGGAGGATCCAAACCAATCTCTTCCTTCCTTTCTTCTCATATATACCATTACTTTAAGTTCCCAGGCATGAGCTCGGTATTATAGAGGAAAATATTGAGGCATGGCCACTAGATGTGAATGAATGTTTTAAAAAAAAATGGGTGAAGAGAAAAAATTTCAAATCCAAATAAAATGGTTGTATAATACTTAGTTCCTTCACACTTTTTATCAGATAGTCTCCATTTTGATTTTCGATTATATTGAGAAAAGGATGTATCCACTCTGCATGAATCTTGGGTCTTAACAATGCACACAATAGTCACAATTGGCCACATTTTCAATTGGGGAGCCATTTTATCATCTAGTTTGGATAAAACCATCATTACAATACATAAACCAATTTAAGTACCTGCATATTAATTGTATATTTTCTCTCATCTCTTTGATATTATGTGTGTTGCAAATTCATTCCCCGACGTGAAATGGTAGTGGAAGTCATCAAAACTAGTAAAACCAACATTGCATGTGTATTGTAACAATTTATGGGAATGGAAATATGTGAGAAATTACCAAATAATACATGATAAATTTATTTTGGCATTTTACACTCATAACCATGACAATCCTACTCCATCCATGTCTAAAACAACCTTTTATGTGACGAAAAACTTCTATGATTGGTATAATACTAAGGAAGACAATTATCTACAGATATATTGTGGATATGAACCTCCAAACATCTTTCCACACTATTTATTGACAATATATTGATATTGAAGATTGAATATCAATATTACATAAATAGAGTGGGATCCATTCTGGAAATGAATAAGAAATCTAGGTGGCCCCCTTTGCCTCTAATTGCTGGAAGCTATGTGATAGAGTTTTCCGAAGAGATGGAGAAGGGATTTCCATCTCTCAAAAATATTCATTTTGGAAACAAACTATTTCAGAGACTAGATCTTGAACTAGTAGTATATATACATTTCCAATTATTAAATTTTGTTTCTTATACTCATGAAAGCAATGCAGAAGAAGAGGTTTATCGAAATTCTAGCAAAACTCTAGAAGAAGTGTCATGTAAGTTGAGCGGAGGAGAATATAGTACAAAAAAATCCTTCAAGTTAAAATGGAAAAAAGGAACCTATGAGCAAGGAACCAGAGGATGATTCCATGAAAAGTGATAAAAAACAAAGAAAAAAAGTGCAAGAAGAAAAGGAAAAGTCAAGTAGGGTGCTAGAAGAAGCAACCAAAAATATTGAAGAAGAGATCGAAAATAAAAATAACTTAAGATGAATAAATTAATGTTGAGGGTTTAGTAAATGTTCTTAAGGTCTCAATTAAAACATCAACCAAGGTTGTTTCACCAGCTCATGTACCTCCTTTTCCTATTGAAACCATTGATGGGAACTTGCCATTGGGGGGATTTGTTTTGTAAAAATTATCCAAGAAAAGAGAAAGAAATGCAATCAATGTATTTATTTGAGTTCAACAACAATATAAAGAAAATAGTGAGGAGAATATGAAAGAAGCTTAATATCTTAAACAATCTTAGTCAAAATACGGTGAAGGTGATCACTAAGGTGAGTTTAATATCTATTGTTTCAAAAGATGAAATGACATGAAAATTTTCAATTATGGATTAAACTTTAGTTGATTTATATTTAATTATTTTGTTATTAGTGTACATTTTGTGGTATTGTCATAGTTTTAGAAGTTTAATTGTCATTGAAAAATATTTGAATGAATGGGTACTTGAATTGATTTCAAGATGCTAAGAATATGTATTTTCAAAAATAATTTACGAATTTTTGAAATTAACTTTAGTTAAGTAAGAATAAACAAAATACTAGTTTGAAACATAAAATTCTATGTCATGTTTAGAAATGAACATAACATTGGTTAATCAAAGAATTCAAAACATATTGTCTGATGATATGCCATGTGTTTATGAATGAATAGAACATTATTTGAGTCAAAACTGATTTTAGATATATAATTCCATACCAAGAAGAAATTCTAATTCATATACCAAAATTTCATACCAATAGTCATTGGTTAAGTAATGGATATGTTCCCATAGTACAAGCACTGTGGAAAATCATTGTAAATAAATGATGGCGACCCATTAATCACATAGGTTATATCAATGGAAATTGTTTAAGTGGTGGAAACTTTTAAATGATTAGGACTTATATATCCATGTTATAAACAAAAAAATTCAAACAAATTTCTAATATGACACTGGTATAGTTTGATCAAATGAAAACAACCTCGTATTTTTTATGGAGATAGTTTGACAAAATCAAACATATAACTGTATTACAACATACATACATGTTTTATATTTTGTAATCTCATTTGAGTCATTTCAAAAATGTAAATCAAGTTTTTTCATGCAAACAACTTGAGAAGTGAAATTGCTAAAACTACCTCTTGATTTTATGAAAATAACTTCAACCAATAGAATCTATCATGATTTTACACCTCCACCTCCTCCCTCCTCCTCTTCCTACACCCCCCCAACCCTCCTCTTCCTGTCTCCCTCCTCCACCCCCTCCCTTCTCCTTGTCCTCCCTCCATTCGTCTCATGCATCTTAATTGTATATGTCCTCTCATCTCTTTGATATTATGTGTGTTGTAAATTCATTCCCCGACATGAAATGGCAGTGGAAGTCATCAAAAATAGTAGAACCAACATTGCATGTGTATTGTAACAATTTATGGGAATGGAGGTATGTGAGAAATTACCATATAATTTGTGATGAATTAAAATTCAAGAAGAAAAGGAAAAGTCAAATCGGGTGCCAGTAGAAGCAACCGAAAATATTGAAGAAGAGATCGAAAAGAAAAATAAATTAAGATGAATAAATTAATGTTGAGTATTTAGTAAATGTTCTTAAGGTCCCAATGAAAATATCAACCAAGGTTTTTTCATGAGCTCATGTACCTCCTTTTCCTATTCAAACAATCAATGGGAACTTGCCACTAGGGGAATTTGTTTTGTAAAAATTATCCCAAGGAAAGAGAAAGCAATGTAATCAATGTATTTATTTGTGTTCAACAACAATATAAAGAAAATAGTGAATATAATGCGAAAGAAGATTAATATCTTAAAGAATATCAGTCACACTAGGGTGAAGGTGATCACTAAGGTGAGCTTAATATCTCTTTATTCATAAGATGAAATGATAAACTTTTTAAATTATGGATTAAACTTTAGTTAATTTATATTTAATTATTTTGTTATTAGTCTACATTTTGTGGGATTATCATATTTTTATATGTTTAATTGTCATTGAAAAATATTTGAATGAATGGGTACTTGAATTGATTTCAAGATGCTAAGAAT
The DNA here is from genome assembly GCA_001517045.1 of Pseudotsuga menziesii. Taxonomy (NCBI): domain Eukaryota; kingdom Viridiplantae; phylum Streptophyta; class Pinopsida; order Pinales; family Pinaceae; genus Pseudotsuga; species Pseudotsuga menziesii. The sequence goes on along the minus strand of LPNX010038230.1, from coordinate 137,438 downwards.
ATGGCTTTCCAAAACTAATTTACGAATTTTTGAAATTAACTTTAGTTAAGTCAGAATAAAAAAAATACTATTTTGAAACATACAATTATATGTCATGTTTAGAAATGAAAATAACATTGGTTAATCAAAGAATTGGAAGCATATTGTTGTATGATATTCAATGTATTTACGAATGAATAGAATATTGGTTGAGTCAAAGTTGATTTTAAATATATAATTCCATACCATGAAGAAATTCTATTTCATATACCAAAATTTCATACCAATAGTCATTGGTTAAGCAATGGATATGTTCCCATAGTACAAACAGTGTGGAAAATCATTGTAACTAAATGATGGACACCCATCAATTGCATAGGTGATATCAATGGAAATTGGTTAAGCAGTGGAAGAGTTCAATTTAAAAGTTCAATTTCAGTTTTTTGCAGTATATTTTTGAGTGTGCCAGTATTTCCAGTTTTCAATAAGGAGCAGAAGTGATCTACATGCGTGAAAATGGGGTACAGTTTGAAAGAATGAAATGAAAAAAAACATAGTGGTGAATGGTACTTCTACTTTAATCTTTCATATGTAGGAAATATTTGTTTGCATTATGTGGTTGGTTTCATATTGAAGAGTGTTTTTCTCCGTATGAGAAAAATGAGTTGCAGGGAGAGAGGTTGCACATATGGTAAAGAAAGGAACTTGGTTTGTAGGTTCTCATAGCATCGCAGGGAGGGATCCATCCCCAACTATAGCTAGATGTTTGTATTAGATTATTCCTCATAAAAATTTTTACCGTCAAGCAATAAAATCAATGGATTTTCAAAAGGTCTTCACCATGGGAAATTTTGGAAGCAAAAATTTGTATACTTGTAATGGACCTGCTACTTGAATCTTGACATCTGACATTATAATTTTGCATTGCCTTCGATGTTTTATAGGATTTTTTTATCTTCCCATCAAATCCAAATTAAATCCATTAATTTTGTTGACCTTTTGTCAGGTTCATGTCAAATTCGCTAATTTTTTTCCAAGACTCAAATCTTTGCTCAAAGATTGTCAAATCCCGTCACTACCAAATCTTAGCCTGGTAAGTCTCATTATGTCTTTATTTTTCAAAATTCAATGTATCACTTATATTTCTCCTCTCCATTTAAAGTTTCAATAGTTTCCTTTTTAAGTTTTACCTAATCTCACTTAAAGTAAAGAATCGATTATGTTATTTTAAATATTTGTTTTTTAAAGACTGCTATTATGATTTTATATTTAATATAAAACAAGTGAGTGGCGATATTTTACCCAACCCAAAATCCAAAGTATAAGTTGAAGGTGTAATTCATATGTCACGATATTAGTACAAAATAAATGGGTTTTTATTACTATTTTTTAATTTGCATCTGCCATTGTTTATTTTATTATTTGCTCTTTGAAATGTTTGGTAAAAATTAAATTAGGCCAGGTTTCATTTATGAGTCCAAAAAAGGTATGTCAAACCAAAAATATATGGTTTGGACATCATCCTTCACAGTTTGTTTATTTATCCACAAGTCGAATAAAAACTTCCACTCTATATGTCAAACCCTAGATTTATTTTAAATCCATAATTTTCATCTTTGGTTTTGTCATTCTTGTAAAACTTAATTTCGGTGTTGATCTCCAAGCCCATAAATCCAAGCTAGAATCTGAGCTAAAGAGTCCTTCCTCCATTTCTCAAAGCAATCACACTAAATTCCAAGGCGGGAAGTCCAATGAATTTGGTATGATCAACGTGTTGGTTCAATGAACATATACCTATGTTTAAAACTCCATGCATGTGGGATAATTCCCATGATGTGAAAAAAATGCATCATGCATTCAAAGAAAAACAGTGACAAGTATGTTGGGTAAATGTATTATTGATGGCACTAAAGGAGTTACCATGTGCCATGGAACTTAGCGAAACTGTAATGCCCATATTTGACTAGACATATCAACATGTTGTGTTTTTTATTTTCTTAGTAAATGTTGGACTCGGTTCGACTAAGTAAACCATATTTATGACATGATAGACGTCTAAGATGTTACTATGCTTCTGTTGATACATTGATTGTGATGTTATGATTATGTTTGTGAGGTTACTATGTTATAGTTATCATGATATTCCTTTGTTCATAAAGACCGTGTATGTTTAATTGTCATCATCGATAAATCTAATATATATGATGTGTACATGGATATTGACCCATGATGTGATCAAATTAATGATTTATACAATGAAAGGAAATGTTGTTGATAATATGCACCAACTACTGATTGAATGGAGATATTGTTATGAATGTATGTTTTCAAAGTACTAATCTGCAGGACACATGGGCCATGTAATAAATGGATACTTATTATGAAGTGTGGTATAGCACCTATTTCTATCAAAGAGCCTTGATTACCAGAATTGATGATACGATGACACAAACCAATAATCTCGATAACAGCAAAGTGTGTTTTTGATAGGGTATATAGCCCAAGATGTTAAGAGGGATGGATGTGTTCCACCCTATGTTTTATAATACCTGAGGTCGTGGGAGGGCCATGCTGAGACACGCTCCCCATGTTGTTGTGATGACGACGGTCGGGTACCCGAGGTCATGGGAGGGTCGTACTGAGACACGCTCCCCATGTTGTTGTGATGAAGATGGTCAGATGTCTGCTAGGAGAGGCTAGGTTCATTGTTCAGCCGATGCTATCACTCTCAGGTTGTTATTTGGTCAGGTCGGTGAAGCCGACAACCACTTCTATACTAGCAGAGGAAGGATAGGGAGGGTGCAGATGTAGGTTAGCATGGGAGTATTTTATAGCTAGTACTGTGTTGGGTCAGGGGGGAATACAACACCAAGATTAGTAGTAGTAGGTGTCTCTTCCTTGAAAATAATTGATTGAGTAATGAATATGAAAATATAATGATGTTATAACTTAATTCATTAATAATTAATGATTGATGGTGATGAAAAGATTACATGTTTTTATGTTAATTCGGTTAGGTACTTGCAATCGTTATGTCTTGTATCCATGAATGTCCTATCTATGTGAATCATTATTATTTTGTTATTATTATTATTATTATTATTATTAGGATATCTGATGTTTTCTTATAGTACGTGTATGATCTATGCATGCACTAGCCACGCATGCACACTTTGCACACGTATACCAATATCGGCATACCAATACTTAACACGAGCAATAATGGTATAGGTTTTCATAGGTAAATATGTTAATGAAATAATGAATGTTAAGTTAACATATTCATTAATTATAGATGAACACTATAATACGTAAGTGATCAAATGTCGTAAATTAGAATAATCCTCAGAAAGTTGTCATGCGTAGACTTAAACATTGTTCATTTACATTAACAAAACTTTCAGGGTTGTTTAAACCCCTAAGGGTGCTTTGATTATGAATCTAGAGTTAACATGCTCATGACTATGATACTTGTCATTAAAAAAAAATGTATTTAATTATAATTATTATTAATGGTATTATTATTATTATTATCATTATTATTATTATTATTATTATAGTACCTCTTGTGGTAAACATAACTGATAGTTTAATTAGACAATTATTTCTATTATTATGATGATGATTATTAAGATCTTGTGTTAACCATAGTCAATTATTTAATTAAATAATTAATATTATTATTATTGTTTTTATTATGCTCTTGTGGTAAACATAGTCAATTGCTCAATTAAACCCCAAGTGGAAATAACTAGAATAAAATAATGATTAATTAAAAAGACCAAACCATTCTGTGTAGGTTAAACATGTATATTGAACTATGGAATATGACCATCAAGATATGACATGATTGATTTTATAATACTACTTATTAATGTGATTACAAACATTGGATTTTGGATCAAGATAAGGACAATTGAATAAATAAATGTATATTTGATTCAATTCAAATAACCCTAATTATTGGAATGCTCAAGATAAGGACAATTGAATAAATAAATGGATATTCGTGATTATAAGAGGGGGAAGGAGGTGTTTTTGGGGAGAAGGCGGTGGAGAGGTTGGATTTATTTTTGGGGAAATTAGACTTTGCATGAGGGGGGGAAAAGGAAGAAAAACTTGAGGAGGGGGATAACTCAAGAGGGAGAATATCTTTAAATGACTCAAAAATGGGTGGAAAGAAGGAAAGATATAAAAGCTGCTCTCGGTATTATTGGTCTGTGGGCTCGGGGGCTAGTAAACCCATGGGTTTCCTAGGGCCAGCACATGATGAGAGCTAGTCGGCAAGGTGGCACATCATTTTGTTAATCAAGGCTTTGATGGTTGGATGGAAAGCTCGAAGAGGAAGGATCCTACAAGGTCTACAACAAAATCTTGGATCTACTATGACCGATGGTCCCAGGTATTTCAATTCCAGATAATTAGATATTAAATTTCTGCATGGTATTATTGTCTAATTTATAGTAAAAAAATTCATGAAGTTTATCAAACCTGTACAGCTCCTATTTCTACGTTAATATGTTTATAAAACTAATAGTACAGACATAGATATAAACCTGTAATATGATTTAAAATGTCTTGATAGAGAACATCACAGAGAAATGGACCGAGTGCTCTACCGGTTAGGAAGAGCACTACAGAATGGTATCAAAGCCCTAGGTTCTAAAACTGGAACCTAAAGGGGCCCTCTAGGATAAAAATAATCAAAACTAAAATTTTACATAAGCACTACTGCATGACCTTTACCAGTCAAATCGCTAATATTACACTCCCTTTGCTCGTCTCTTTGGCTAGCACTTGAATTGCTTATTTTTTATAGAACATGAGGATAGTTATTGCCTCCTGGTTGCATAAACTACGACTGTATCCTTCTAGGACCATTTCTTTCTAAATCCCCCACTCTAGTATCTCCTTGGAAAATCATCAACTTCTCATGTTTCGCATAGAATCCTATAATGTTAAAAATTCCAAATCCTAAGGGCATTAACCCGGTTAAGAGAGCACAAGTGTCTTCCTACACATGAAAAATTATATAATAAAGGAAAACATAAAATAATAAATTAAACTTTTGGCTTGTATAGCCATTTCTCTGCTGCGCATCAATGGCCACATGTTCATAGAATGCTAAACAAACTTGTGTGTTGTATAAATTGTTCACTGCTAGACCTCCAAGGACACATATGTTCATCACGCACCATCAGCCATGATTGTTAAATGTAGGTGGTACAGATCACTGAGGAATTAGACTTAGAAGGCCTTACAAGGTGAAAGTATCAAAACATTGGTGAAGGAATTTAATTAAGCACCGGTAGGGCAAAGAGTTGATGGTGCACGTTGCTACAGGTTTTAGAACGTGTAGGTTCACCATCTACCATGCATATAAAAGCAGGTATGTTACCAAAACACAGTTAAAAAGGATTATAAGATAAAGATTCCTATCCTAAACCTTTAACTGCCTACGTTATATATATACTATATTGATTCAGTTCTCACCAGAATCATATTCAAAGGATTATAACACAATATGGCTCTATCCTAATCATTCGAATGCTTACCAGATGTATGATACCAGTTCAGTCTACCAAAATTGCAGTCGAAAAGGGTTGCAACATATCTATCACCCTATATTAACCTCTCGACATATTTCAAGTTATAAATTACTATATAGACCCTTTTACCAGGAGGACATTTAACACCTAGATTCGAAGCCGTGACTCAAGTCGCATGGGTCGAAGTTGAGGTATAAAAATATTTCATAGCATGTCGTGTTTGGTTATGAATTGCAGACCTTAGGGTTTTAACATGTGTGTATATATATATATATATCCTCATACCCTAGCAGATGGCTATCTATGGTGTATATAATTCTGCATATGTTTAGGAGGATGCCATCGCATGCATTAGAGATGAAGCATAAATAAAAGGAAATACTATCTTAAAATACAGAAACGATGGAAGAGAATAACCCATTGTTTTTTTTTAGAAATTATACATTACTAAAAGTGTAACGAGGTTTGCCATAACCTATCTTTTGGAGATAAAAGAACTTAAAATGAATGCTCGTGACTCATAGCAGTAGCATTGCAGCTAATAAGCTATAAGGGTGCATCTAAATTGGGTTTACAAGATCAAATGCTGCAGCTTATTTGCCAGTATCTATAGGGTACCCGGGCAACAAATTATATTGCCCAATAAAAAAATTTAATCTACAACAATAATACACCTCTGCCTTTGGAGCCTCTGCCCTTTTATTGATTTATATTCCCACCCGTACCTAGTTTATTACTTATAAAGACAGAGTCCGATACAAACAAACAAAAAAGGCCTTGGTTGGCATTGAGAAAGAAAATAGATATGGAAGTTGGAACCTTGCTGGCTGTATAAAGAGAATCCAGCAGTTTAGATCTATCTCTGCATTGAGTGTAAGGTATCGGTTGTTGGCTCTGCATGACAATTCATGATGGTAAAGCAATAAACAAAAATAGAATACTAGCCAACGCCAGAGGGAAAATAAAATTAAATCCCTGATGGATCGAAACCCTAATCATTAAGCCCTAACTCATCAGTATTTATTTGTGTCTATTTCTAATGTGTTTTAAAGAACAAGCCATCATCCTAACAGATCTTAAAGGACATTATCAATATATGGATGGAAGAGATCAGAGTGCATACATGGTAGTGACGATAAGCAGGGTGAGGAAGAAGACATTTAAACATGGTGAAAACATTTATCTCAAACATATGAAGACTATTAACAAGTATGGAAATTCCTAGACAGCATCTTGCTCATTCTCAGCAAAAACTCCAGCATAGGAAACCATGCCAATATCAGGCTGAAGAGACAGAATTAATACAAAGACATTTTCCTCAATTTTTGTGCATAATAAACAGGCTTCTTCTCAGGTATGGTTGCTCGGAGAAATCTAAATTCTAGACCATTTCTCAATTTGGGTATACTGAATTTTCCTCCACCTCCAAATAAACTGCATCGAGAATCGAGCACTCAAACTCACCCGCTTGTAAAACAGGCCTTTTGTTGCCTGTTAATTGTACAGGATGCAGAAAATTACCCAACGAGGTGCCCTCCATAGGACTGAGTTAGCGTTCTTGGGATCAAATATTGAGAGCTAATGCATCGTCTGGATAGAAATACGCTGAAAGAAATTGATAGCAAAGGACGAGTAATTCATAAACTCATCCTTTAATTCCTAGAATGCCCCTTTAAGAGAATTTTAGCAAAAATATGTACAAGTAAACCTCTACAACGATCTCGAACTTAGTAAACGAAATTAAACCATTGATACCTAACCAGTCTGCACCCGGTGGAACATTTATGCCAACGAACTTCGACTTCTGACCTTTGGCGGCCAATTTACAAATCATCTGATGCCCATCCCTGTATAAAAAAAAAATGAGAGAAGAGGTCTGCGTCAACACCAGTACCAGGTTAAATAAACTATAAAAATATTTTTTTTTTTCACGGTATAGTTCTCTAGAACTTTGGTAGGGTTATTCATGCCATCTGTGAGGCATGCAAATCTATGGTGCATGCAGATGCACATACGCCGAGTGTGTGGGAGGAGGCATGTAAAGGCATACAGGTGGCGTAGCGTTTATGTTGTTTTCAGAAAACATAAAACGTGGAAGTCAGCATGTGTCGGCAAGGAGCTAAATAAATTTTTATATTACTTATTTATTGAAAATAAAAACAACACTTCTTTCAACAGATTAATAAATTTTAATAAAATCTACTATTACAGATGGCCTCATCTACGAAGGCTTGGACCGATGTCTACCTACTTACAATTTGATGTTACATCGAATGGAAAGTACCAATTGATGGAGGTCTACTGGATTGGTTTTCCTCTGCTCCCTGTGTGCCACACATGCATTATCTAAGAACCGTGTATCCGTGACCACCTCACCGATGCAAACAGAACCCATAGCAATTAGCGATTGTCTTGGCACTATGTTATCTCTCCATCTACCTGCTAAACAGAAGAAATAAGACTGGAGGAGAGACCAAAGTGGATTGGATTGTATCTATCATCCAGCTATCTATTCTCTGAGCTGAAAATGGAGAACCTAGCTAGCTAGCAGCGATTTACAACAGATATTTTCCCTCCTGCTAGTCCAACTTTATCTGATAGGTATCCACTATTACACAATTGTATATGTGCAGTATAAGCCGTGTTCTTAACTCTAGTGTAGAGCAGGTGTTCTCTTCTTCAACCATATTTCTCATGTGATTAAATTTTGATAATAAAGGATTGGTTCCTACAAACTTCTGGGTTTTACATGCCTACCTACAGCCTGCTGTACATGGGTATTCTGCCGTTGCGCAGTAGATTCGTCATATATTCATAGGAATAACTTTTGAGGTTGGAAAAATCAGGTAAGATGCTTCCATTAAAAGTTTTACTGTGATTAAAGCTTTCTTTTGCAAGGGTTGTGAGTTTATATCGAAAGCAACTAGGTCAATTAATTAATATACTATTATTTCCTTACCAATCCGAGCCAAGATCCCTATTCTTTCCAGGGCATATAGTTATATCTCTTAGTATTAGACTTTCAGCGGGAGATGGACCTAGCTAGCCACACTCCTAATGTATGAACCACAATCTGACTGCCTAACGCACTCCTGCTGATATTGATTTACTAACTAATAGATAGAAGGACAATTAAATACTTATAGACTAAACCTGAACTATTGGGTTCGTTAGCCAGAGGAGTAAGTCATAATTCGTCCACTGAAGAAAACGAAGGGTAGGGTTTGAACTTTCTTTTAGGCACTATCTTTACTGTCTTTATATAAAGCAGCACTGAAGCAGAGCCGTGAAATAATAAATGACCAGAAATTCTGTATTTGACAAGATTCTTAGTTAAAACATCACCAATTTATTTACTACCAACATAGAGATTGAATACCACCTATGCTCCGAACTTACTCGCTATATGGACGCCTAATACCTACGTTCAATCATATCCCGGTCATATAAAAAAAAAAAAAACACTAAATATGTTAGGTCAATTAATTAAGAAGTAGAGACGAACTCGACGTATGTAGGACTTTTGTTGTGTTTCATTATATTTTGGAATAATGCTACAATTAATCCTTCTTTCACCGACCCCTTTCTCTTCTTTAAATGCTCAACAAATTATGCATTGATGTGAAGAAACGAATTTTGTCTGCCAGTGTTTTGTTTTGATAGCAATACTGTAACTTGTTTATTTAACATGACTACAGTAATGGAAACCCAAAACCCTATACCCTAATGTGTGCAGCAACCCTAAACCCCAACTTTTAAAGCCCTGTCTAGCGAATGAATTGAACTGTAGATTTTTTTTTAATCACACTTAAGTATAACATAAAAATATATTTGACAGGCACCAAATTTCCACGGACGTAAATGACAGGCACCCTAAAAATAATAAAAAAAATTAAAAAAAAAAATCCACTAATCCACTAATGAATATTAAATACAATTTTAGTGCTCAAAAAGTTTCACCGACAGTTGGTGCAGTGTTGTTTATTGGTCTAAATGAACCATTTGTGCATTATAAACAGATTCTAAGAAAACTTGTAAGTATTTTTATTCAGTTTATATGTTTGTAACTAGTAAAATTTAAGTCTTTTTTTTCTTCTTCAATCATGAAAGTTAGCTCTCATTTTTAGTTAAATTGACATTGGCACATAGTTTGATATTAGTTTTCTAAAATCGTTATTTATTTATATTTTGAAGCACGCATTTTATAGTGTGTAAAAATTCATATTTTAAATTGAGTGGAAATATTCATTACAACTCGTTAGTTAGCTATTCCATAATAGAATGAGTGTAATATCTTATCTCTTAGAAAGTGATAAGATTTGTTCTCAAATATGCTCAACTTTAAACTTCTGTGAACCATTGGATTTTTATTTGGGAAAATGCATTGGACGTATGTTGTTTAGATCTGCAAATTATTTGTAGTAGGTACTAAATGCTTGCCTTTTTGAGAGAATGGAAGATCTGTAGGTTAGAATTAACGCTGCTGTTTGTTCTAGAAGCTATATTGAGGGATAGAAGATTTTGCAAATAAAAGTTAATGTTAGAATAATGTCATCAGAAATAAATACATATACATGCACATGTGTGTGTTGGTGATTTAATGTGAAGTATCTTATAAATTTTATTGGTTAAAAATTTATATTATTTCGAGTAATGCATTGTAACTGTCAAGGCACATAACATTTGAATGTCATCATTAACCTAGATTCCACTAAAATCCA
>LPNX010038230.1:104939-126921 GCA_001517045.1 Pseudotsuga menziesii | reverse complement strand
GTTGGGGACTAAGTTAACATATTTATACATAAAATGTACTAAATAAATGGTTCAAATATACATGTGGGTTAAATGTGTCAATTTTACATGTGGGTTGACATAAAGAACAATTTTTTTTTTTGGGATAAAGTGATTTTTATATAAAATAAAGTTAAAAAAAATAAATAAATAAAAAATAAAAATAAAAATAAAAATAAAAATGTTAAGGTGTATAGAAGATGTATGGTGAATTAATAAACATGTTAGTAATAATGAATATAAAGTTTAAAAATAAGTATATATATTAATAATAATAAAAGCATGAGAGATGTATATATATATATATATTTGTGGGTGTTAAAATTTCAAAATATTTTGTTCATAGTGTTAACGTTTTCTTAAAATTTTGTTAAGTGTAAATTTAGTTATGAGAAGTCAACTAGGTTATAAAGGGATCACCTCCTAGGTGCAAAATCACACTACCTAAGTTAATTTATGATGAAGCGTTGTTACCAAATTATTGAACAAGGGGATAGAAAGAGTAAGCATAACTAATTCCACATTATAATTAAACACAATGTACTCTAATGAGGATGTTGATTAATTATGAGTTAATAGGAACGTCTCCTCATTAGTTCTGTGTTTCCTAGTGTGCATACAAAATATTAGGTTATGTAAAAGTTTCATTCATCTGGTAAGGATACCCTATGTTAGGAGTGGTGATCAAGAGGTTGTATGAAGTACCTATCTAGAGATAGTATGCCAACATTCATAGGGATGCCTAAGCGATTGCATTATTATAAAAATTATTCGTATTGTAAACTTAATATACACGGATTAATGAAAACATTAAAGGTGCTAAAGATACATTTTGATGAGCATTAAAGGGAGTGGTGCAATAGAATGGTTAGTTGTGTAATTAGTAAGTGACTAAGAGGTGTGAAAGTAATGATGATATCAATGGGTAAATATATGTAATAACTAAAGTAGATTGAAGACAATATGTTTTTATGACACATAATTACCATAAGAGCATTAGCAATAAATGAATGATACAAAAGGGAACTAACATCTCCTTATGAATCACAATAGAAAAAAGACTATAGAACTTTTTTTAATATGTATAAATTGTTGTGGATAATTGTCTAGTAAGGCATGATGAACCTTGATGCATATTACAAATAGGAATCCTCGAGGAGGTCATAAGTAGTTACTAGGATATGTTTTTCAGAAAAAGTTTAAGAGCATATATTAGGTGATAAAAGAAGTAAAATAGTAAAATGACATCGACAGGTCGATCAAGTAAAGGTCCAAGTGGGACTACCATAACTAATGAATTCTAGTAGTAAGACACATATATTATGCATAATAATATATTCTTATAATCATGCATAACAATAACTTCGGGACGAAGTTTCCTGAAGGGTGAGTATATGTAATGCCCATATTTGACTAGACATATCAACATGTTGCATTTTTATTTTCTTAGTAAATGTTGGACTCGGTTCGACTAAGTAAACCATATTTATGACATGATAGACGTCTAAGATGTTACTATGCTTCCGTTGATACATTGATTGTGATGTTATGAATATGTTTGTGAGGTTACTATGTTATAGTTATCATGATATTCCTTTGTTCATAAAGACCATGTATGTTTAATTGTCATCATTGATAAATGTAATATATATGATGTGTACATGGATATTGACCCATGATGTGATCAAATTAATGATTTATACAATGAAAGGAAATGATGTTGATAATATGCACCAACTAATGATTGAATGGAGATATTGTTATGAATGTACGTTTTCAAAGTACTAATCTGTAGGACACATGGGCCATGTAATAAATGTATACTTATTATGAAGTGTGGTATAGCACCTATTTCTATCGAAGAGCCTTGATTACCAGAATTCATGATACGATGACACAGACCAATAATCTCGATAGTAGAAAAGTATCTTTTTGATAGGGTATATAGACCCAGGATGTTGAGAGGGATGGATGTGTTCCACCCTATGTTTTATAATACCCGAGGTCGTGGGAGGGTCATGCTGAGACATGCTCCCCATGTTGTTGTGATGACAACGGTCGGGTACCCGAGGTCATGGGAGGGCCGTGCTGAGACATGCTCCCCATGTTGTTGTGATGACGATGATCGAATGCCTGCTAGGAGAGGCTACGTCCACTGTTCAGCCGACACTATCGCTCTCAAGTTCTTATGTGGTCAGGTCGGTGAAGCCGACAACCACTTCTATACTAGCAGAGGAAGGATAGGGAGGGTGTGGATGTAGGTTAGGATGGGAGGATGTTATAGCTAGTACTGTGTTGGGTCAGGGGGGATCTACAACACCAAGATTAGTAGTAGTAGGTGTCTCTTCCTTGAAAATAATTGATTGAGTAATGAATCTGAAAATATAATGATGTTATAACTTAATTCATTAATAATTAATGATTGATGATGATGAAAAGATTACATGTTTGTATGTTAATTCGGTAAGGTACCTGCAATCGTTATGTCTTGTATCCATGAATGTCCTATCTATATGAATAATTATTATTTTGTTATTATTATTATTAGGATATATGATGTTTTCTTATAGTACGTGTATGATCTATGCATGCACTGGCCACACATGCACACTTTGCACATTTATACCAATATTGTAGTGCCCCATTTTGTTAGACTCTTTTATTACCCAACTATATTATTATTTGAGGGCATTTTATCACAAATGACCCGGCTAAATTTTATAATATATGCTTTGATCATGGTGATACATTTGGGTACTCATGGATAAATGGAATTTTGTAATGCACCATTGTACTGCCTTGTTGGATACACTATTTCAGTGTTAAAATATGTTATGTTTTGAGGGCATTTTGAGTGCAAATGATCCGGTTTAATACTATGAATTAAAACGACTTATATATGTATTGATTGTTGTGTCACAATGGTTTCTTATGAATGAATGGATATTGGTAGATAGATTTATATAATGCAATATGATTGATCTTATAATGTGTGAATGAAATATATAAACAATTTAAATTTCTTACAATATATTGGTAGATGCTTTGACAATTTTCTAGTGTGACAGGGACCCAAATGAGCGATGATACAAGGTGGTGTCAATGCCACATGAATTTCAGTTTGAGTATAAACAGAATATCATGTGATATAATTTATTTTAATAATATTTTGATTAAATTGTGGAGTATGATTAATGCACATGGTTTTCATGTGTGCAGGCACATGATCATGGTTTCCAATCGATCCACAAAATGATGATGGGGTTGTACGAAAGAAAATACCAGTATGGTTAGCACATATTTTCCATGTGGCAAGTTGGAAAGCGAGAGAGGCTTTTACTTGCAAGAGACATGTTTCCGTGAGGATAGGCCGGACTCGGTCACTCACGAGGATTAACTGAGGGGCGCGCAATGAGGTGTTGGCCTTATTCCTCAGTAACCATGAGTCTCTCTACAGCATGGATTGGACTGAGTTAACATGGTCTCAGCCATCGCACTAACTCCCCACCATGAAAAGTGGGATATTTGAAGGGCATGAAGACGGTCATGGCACCCTTGATATCACCTAGAGAAACAAAAGAACTTATTAAACTATAATATTGTAAATAAGCAATAACTAAACAATAAACTCATGACTTGGAAATAAAGTAATGGAAAGTGCAACCTTATGAAATAAAAATTAAAAAAATAAAATAAAATATTAAAAAAAAAAGAAAAGAAAAGAAATCATCATAAACAAAATAAAAGAAGATAAAGTAAATTCTAAATAGAAACACATTGCACACACAAAAATAGAAAATCAAAAGCAAAAATCTAGGAATCATATAAATGAAATTTAGGAATGGTTAAGTAAAGAAAATCCTAAACTAGCAGATTGCATAAATGCATATGACATTACATAAATGCATATGAAAAAAGATCTGTTGAAATAAAACAAAAATGAATTCAAAATAAGAATAAATAAAAATAATAATTTTACATTATGCATAAATCTCAAAAAAATTATATAAATAAAGGGGCAGGGTTTAGGTATGGACATGTTTTTTTCCCTAATATTGGACGGATGAGAGAATGCGGAGGAAAATGGTGACTGTAGAGAGTTTGGTTCATCAGGTGTGAAGGGTGTTGGGAGGCCCTTAGTGATTCTACACACTCTGATCGTGCTAGGGTACTTCTTCCTGCAACCCCATTCAGCTCGGGGGTCCTTGGGGAAGGAGAGTACCCATTGGAATGGTAGGGAGGCCAACAAGTGGATCTATTGTGATTGGGAACTGATCAACGTTCGTGGGAACCCAACAAAGTTCTTGGTGCAACAACCTCAGAAAGAACAAGCCTGCACAAAGAAACTCAGGTTTTTATGGACTGTTAAATTGTTGTTATAATTCTTGAAATGCATTGTTAAAGATCCATGAATGGGCATTTGAGTTTTATTGCAGACCCATGTCTGTATTTCTTTATAGATCTAGATTGTATTTTAGATCTGTCTCTGTAGTTTATTATAGAACTGGATCTTTATTTTAGATCTGTGTTGTATTTTATTATAGATCTGGATTTGTATTTTATTATAGATCTGTATTTGTATTTTATTATAGATCTGTATTTGTATTTTATTATAGATCTGGATTTGCATTTTATTATAGATCCGGATTTATATCTTAGATCTATGTTTGTATTTTATTATAGATCTGGATTTGCATTTTATTATAGATCTAGATTTGTAATTTAGTTGTAGATATGTGTTTTTCTTATGCGAGAGTCAAATAATAATGAGTAGTATTCCATGTTTGATTTAGCTCTGCTTTAGATATTCAATTTCATCTCATTGAGTTTATATTTTCCTTTCCGAAGCAATGACAAGTCACAAAAGAAACAATGTAAGCTTGTCTTTAATAGTGAGATATTTCCTTCATTGCATTCTGCAAAACATTTCTAGATTACTAATCTGGTTCATGATCCCAATTTCTTTCCCTTTTCTGCTTAAGACTCATACCACCCTGGGATGCATTTAGAAAATAGTAGGGACAATCTTTTTCAACATCATACAAACCTGTTCATGCATTTGATTCAGTTTTTCTTGGTCCTTTGGATTAGAGAAACCCATGCAAGAGAATAAATAGAAATATGGCGCATGTTTTATTATGCATGTCCTTGTGAGTGCATATCTTGGGCTCTGTTGGTGAACCTTGGTTTGATCGTCACTTATATTGATATCTGCAATAATAAATTGTAAAAATAACTTGTGAGTGAAAAATACAACTGCATAATACATTAAAAACCTGCAATAATGATTCATAGCCTGATCCTGTTCTCAAGAATCAGAAACTCAGAACATATTTCCAGATGCCTTTCTCTCTCTCTAGTTCTTGTCGAGTAGAAAGCTTCTGTGAAACACACCCATTTTTTTTTAATTAAAAACTGACGAATCATTTTAAAGATTAAAGAGTACAAGCTCCTATTTCACAGTTTGAGATTTAGCACCTAAAAATGCTGTAACCCATACTTCAGCTGCCAGATACATAAATTGCACTAATTGTTGCATATTGTCCATAATTCTTCACGGATCAACCAGTAACTATTTACCTTATTCGTTCTATGCATGAAAGTAATAACTGGTATAGAGAACCATGAAGCCTGAACGCTGCCAAATAGAACAAACCAAGACTTAGTTATGGTTTTAAATAATGTAACCTTATTCAAGGATCTCGCTTTTGACTCCAAACTGGCAGAGATCGCTCTCTTTTTCTATGGCTGCATAACTTGGCCGATCTCATGTAATGAGAAATTTGATCCCTCATTTCTATTTTGGGTATCGTTAAAATGGAAGGAAAGGATGGTCTCGATGGATATTCGAACCATGCCTTATTATTTCTATTTGCTTATTTATACAAACATTTTTTATAAGGATTTAATCTTTATAAACTATATTTTTTAACTACTGTGGACGCATAAAGCAAAAAAATATGAAACATATGACTAATTAGATAAATATTTCTAGTTCATGGATTCTTACTATATTTCTTTTCTAAAACTTTTTAGCATAATTCTATTCTAAGATTATATAAACGTTCTGGCTAATTTTATGATAATTTATTCCCAAATCACATCTAAAAGTTAACAGCTTTTTGGTATAATTCTATTTCTGAAAATTATATATAACGTTATGGTTATTTTTATGAAAACTTATTATGAAATCATATCTAAAGTTAACATCTTTTTGGTATAATTCTATTTCTGAAAATTATATATAACGTTATGGTTATTTTTATGAAAACTTATTCTGAAATCATATCTAAAGTTAACAGATTTTTGGTATAATTCTATTTCTGAAAATTATATATAACGTTATGGTTATTTTTATGAAAACTTATTCTGAAATCATATCTAAAGTTAATGGCTTTTTAGTATGATTCTATTTTTTTTAAATTATATATAAAGTTCTGGTTTTATTTTATTTTATGATATTTCTATTATGAAGTTATAATATATATAGGGTGCTCCTAAAATATGAGGTTTATGTTATATGCAAAATTAATTGTTAAATTAGCATTATGGAAATTTGTATATTTCTCTTGTGAAAATGTAATATATATATACAACGTAATTTTATAATCCTTATAAATATTGATAACATAAAGTTAATTATTAATCTAATGTTAAATGTTATTCTTAGAATATTTAAATTTTTATTTCATAATTATAAAAATAATCAATTAATCTTGCATGCTTTTTAATAATCTATTCATTACGTGGATATTTTATCATCCATTGCTTTATATATTTATGTGATGTTATATTATGTTGTTCAATAAGGGACATATGGTAATAACAAAAAAAAAATATGTGTATTTTCCTTGTTAATAGACCTTGGGATGATAGGGAGCGTTACAAAATGGTATCAGAGCATGGTTCTAACTCTAGGACCTTGGTCTCATTGCTCTTTAAGTTATTTTTGTTTATTTATTTTTTTATGTAGTGATTGGAAACTAATACATGAACTATTCACCTTGCAAAATCAGGAAGCATGGATGCTAGGGGAAGAAGAGGAAGGAGAGGTAGAGGGGCTAGGGGGTGTGGTACACCACCTCTTTTGTAGCCTTCGCCTCCACGTGATCCACCAGTAGTGGAAGAACCGACCCATATACCTGCAGGTGAAGTGATGAATATGATGCGTTCATTCCAACAGATGTCTGAGGCATTGATTAGTCGGTTAGACCGAGAGGATAGAGATGCCATAGCACCTGTAGAAGGATCTCGGCAACTACCAAAGGAAAATGCTCAAAGAGAACTTGAGAAGGTGAAATTTCTAGAATTTTGGGGCGCACCTGATGGCATTGCAGCTGAGGCATGGCTTGAGAACATGTCCATGTGCTTTGCATTATGTGATTAAACCTCAAACATGAAAGTGCACATGACGATATTGAAACTTAAGGGAAGCACACTGCTATGGTGGAAGACCTTGTTGACGCAGCTGGGAATTGAAATAACAGAGGTCTCTTGGGAAATATTTGAAGAACATTTTCGGGAACGTTACCTATCTGTAGATTTTATTGAAAGACAATTGAATGAATTCAATTCCTTGAGGCAAGGAGGTCGATTAGCCCAGAGTATGAAGATAAATTTATGGAACTATTAAGGTATGCTCCACATTTGAGTACGGAGAAGTTGTGAGTAAATAAATTTGTGTATGGGCTCAACTTCAACATCAGGGCAAAATTACGTATTTTGATGCCATGTACCTTGCACGAAGCAGTGAAAAAGCTATCATAGCTGAGGAAGAGCTTGTAGGAGGTGGCTAGTCTCGACCAACTCGACCTTCAGGAGCAGTGGTATAGAGACCAGGAGTATAGTCAGCTAGTGCTTCAAGACCAGCAACCAGATGCCAAAATTCATTTAAGAGTCCCACAGCAGGGAGTCAGAGACGTGCACCCGGTGGCCAAAGACCACCATATAGGCCACTAATGCAGACACAATATCAGAGTGGAAATCCAGTAGCGCAACACCCCCAGTATAGCAGTGGATCTACTTTTACTCAATCGAGTATCCAGAGGTCGGCCCCAAAAAAAGGGTGTTGGAGTTGTGGAGAACCACATTTCCAGAGAGACTGTCTGCAAGCCAAGATAGATTCTAGTCAGGGAAAGGGACAAACTACAATTGGAGACTTGGGAAAGGCTCACTGAATCCATGCCGCAGTCAACAACCGCTAGGCATAACATCAGTCCACTGTGCTAGAGATGACATGTAAAATAAATGGTATGAAATTTTCGCTTTTAGTAGACCCAGGAGCAACTGAAAGTTTTATTTCTTATGAAGCATTGTCTAGATGTAAGTTGATGGCAAGCAAGCAAGATGATTTCAACATAGTCGAAATGGCATCAGGTATCACTCAAAGAGTAGGCGAATTGGTAAAGGATTGTGAAGTAGACTTGGGCATGTGTGTTACAAAAGTATCCCTTTATGCTACAGCATTAGGATCCTATGATATTATCTTAGGGATGGATTGGTTAGAAACCCATTCAGCTATATTAGACTGTAAGGAGAAAAAGCTAATATTCATAGATGATTTCAGGCATAAGAGAATCCTAATAGGGACTAGAAGAGGGGTATGATTAAGGTTTATTTCAGCATTGCAATTGAAAAATAGCATGCGTAAGGGATGTGAGTTGTGTGCGGTGGTAGTGATGAGTAACAAGAAATACAGTGTCGATGTAAGTCAACACCCCATACTATCCTAGTTTGCAGATGTATTCCCTGAAGAATTACCCGAATTACCACCTAAGAGGAAGATTGAGTTCACTATCGAACTTAGGCCAGGAACCGAACCTATATCTAGAGTACCCTATCGTATGACGACACAAGAGTTACAAGAATTGCAGATACAACTTCAAGAGATTTTAGATTTAGGTTTCATTCACCCTAGTATATCACCTTGGTGAGCACCATTGATATTCGTGAAGAAGAAGGATGGTTCATGGAGACTTTGCATTGACTATCGTCAATTGAACAAAGCAACCATAAGGAATCAATATCCCTTACCAAGAATTGACGATCTATTTGATCAGATGAAAGGGGCAACAATATTTTTGAAAATAGACCTAAGGTCGGGATACCATCAACTAAGAATCAGAAAAGAAGATGTACCAAAGACTGCATTTAAAACTCGATATGGACATTTCAAGTTTGTTGTAGTACCATTTGGGTTGACGAATGCACCTGGATTTTTCATGAACTTGATGAATAATGTATTCAGAAAGTACTTGGATAAATTTGTGCAAGTGTTTTTAGATGATATCCTTATTTACTCAAGGACGCAAGAAGAGCATGAAGATCATTTAAGACTTGTGTTCTAGTTTTTGAGAGAGCGCAAGCTATACGCCAAACTATCAAAGTGTTCCTTCTTCCAGCCATAGATTCATTATTTAGGTCATGTTATAACTGGGGATGGTATAGTGGTGGATCCCAAAAAATGTGCCAGCACCAAAAAATGTGGATTCATAAACAAAATAAAAGAAGATAAAGTAAATTCTAAATAGAAACACATTGCACACACAAAAATAGCAAATCAAAAGCAAAAATCTAAGAATCATATAAATGAAATTTAGGAATGGTTAAGTAAAGAAATCCTAAACTAGCAGATTGCATAAATGCATATCACATTACATAAATGCATACGACAAAAGATCCATTGAAATAAAACAAAAATGAATTCAAAATAAGAATAAATAAAAGTAATAATTTTACATTATGCCTAAATCTCAAAAAAACGATATAAATAAAGGGGCAGGGTTTGGGTATGGGCATGTTTTTTGCCCTAATATTGGACAGATGAGAGAATGTGGAGGCAGATTGTGACTGTAGAAAGTTTGGTTCATCAGGTGTGAAGGGTTTTGGGAGGCCCTTAGTGATTCTACACACTCTGATCATGCTAGGGTACTTCTTCTTGCAACCCCATTCAGCTCGGGCGTCCTTGGGGAAGGAGAGTACCCATTGGAATGGTAGGGAGGTCAACTGGTGGATTTCTTGTGATTGGGAACTGATCGGTGTTCGTGGGAACCTGACAAAGTTCGTGGTGTGGAAACCTGAGAAAGAACAAGCCTGTACAAAGAAACTCAGGTTTTTATGGATTGTTAAATTGTTGTTATAATTCTTGAAATGCATTGTTAAAGATCCATGAATGGGCATTTGAGTTTTATTGCAGACCCATGTCTGTATTTCTTTATAGATCTAGATTGTATTTTAGATCTATCTCTGTAGTTGATTATAGAACTGGATCTTTATTTTAGATATGTGTTGTATTTTATTATAGATCTGGATTTGTATTTTATTATGGATCTGTATTTGTATTTTATTATAGATTTGGATTTGCATTTTATTATAGATCCGGATTTATATCTTAGATCTGTGTTTGTATTTTATTACAGATCTGGATTTGCATTTTATTATAGATCTGGATTTGTAATTTAGTTGTAGATCTGTGTTTTTCTTATGCGAGAGTCAAATAATAATGAGTAGTATTCTGTGTTCGATTTAGCTCTGCTTTAGATATTCAATTTCATCTCATTGAGTTTATATTTTCCTTTCCGAAGCAACGACAAGTCACAAAAGAAACAATGTAAGCTTGTCTTTAATAGTGAGAGATTTTCTTCATTGCATTCTACAAAACATTGCCAGATTACTAATCCGGTTCATGATCCCAATTTCTTTCCCTTTTCTGCTTAAGACTCATACCACCCTGGGATGCATTTAGAAAATAGTAGGGACAATATTTTTCAACATCATACAAACCTGTTCATGCATTTGATTCAGTTTTTCTTGGTTCTTTGATTAGAGAAACCCATGCAAGAGAATAAATAGAAATATGGTGCATGTTTTATTATGCATGTCCTTGTGAGTGCATCTCTTGGGCTCTATTGGTGAACCTTGCTTTGATCGCTGACTTATATTGATATCCGCAATAATAAATTGTAAAAATAACTTGTGAGTGAAAAATACAACTGCATAATACTTTAAAAACCTACAATAACGATTCATAGCCTGATCCCGTTCTCAAGAATCAGAAACTTAGAACATATTTCTAGATGCCTTTCTCTCTCTCTGGTTCTTGTCGAGTAGAAAGCTTCTATGAAACACACCCATTTTTTTTTAATTAAAAACTAACGAATCATTTTAAAGATTAAAGAGTACAATCTCCTGTTTCACAGTTTGAGATTTAGCACCTAAAAACGCTGCAACCCATACTTCAGCTACCAGATACATAAATTGCACTAATTGTTGCATATTGTCCATAATTCTTCACGGATCAACCAGTAACTATTTACCTTATTCGTTCTATGCATGAAAGTAATAATTGGTATAGAGAACCATGAAGCCTGAACGCTGCCAAATAGAACAAACCAAGACTTAGTTATGGTTTTAAATCCTGTAACCTTATTCAAGGATCTCGCTTTTGACTCCAAACTGGAAGAGATCGCTCTCTTTTTCTATGGCTGCATAACTTGGCCGATCTCATGTAATGAGAAATTTGATCCCTCATTTCTATTTTGGGTATCGTTAAAATGGAAGGAAAGGATGGTCTCGATGGATATTCGAACCATGCCTTCTTATTTCTATTTGCTTATTGATACAAACATTTCTTATAAGGCTTTAATATTTATAAACCATATTTTTTAACTACGGTGGATGCATAAAGCAAAAAACTAGAAACATATGAGTAATTAGATAAATATTTCTAGTTCATGGATTCTTACTATATTTCTTTTCTGAAACTTTTTAGCATAATTCTATTATGAGATTATATAAACGTTCTGGCTATTTTTATGATAATTTATTCCCAAATCACATCTAAAAGTTAATAGCTTTTTGGTATAATTCTATTTCTGAAAATTATATATAACTTTATGGTTATTTTTATGAAAACTGATTCTGAAATCATATCTAAAGTTAACAGCTTTTTGGTATAATTCTATTTCTGAAAATTATATATAACGTTATGGTTATTTTTATGAAAACTTATTCTGAAATCATATCTAAAGTTAACAGCTTTTTAGTATAATTCTATTTCTGAAAATTATATATAACGTTATGGTTATGTTTATGAAAACTTATTCTGAAATCATATCTAAAGTTAACGGCTTTTTAGTATGATTCTATTACTTTAAATTATATATAAAGTTATGGTTTTATTTTATTTTATGATATTTCTATTATGAAGTTATAATATATATAGGGTGCTCCTAAAATATGATGTTTATGTTATATGCAAAATTAACTGTTAAATTAGCATTATGGAAATTTGTATATTTCTCTTGTGAAAATGTAATATATATATATATACAACGTAATTTTATAATCCTTATAAATATTGATAACATAAAGTTAATTATTAGTCTAATGTTAAATGTTATTCTTAGAATATTCACATTTTTATTTCGTAATTATAAAAATAATCAATTAATCTTGCATGCTTTTTAATAATCTATTCATTACGTGGATATTTTATCATCCATTGCTTTATACATTTATGTGATGTTATATTATGTTGTTCAATAAGGGACATATGGTAATAACAAACAAAAAAATATGTGTATTTTCCTTGTTAATAGACCTTGGGATGATAGGGAGCGTTACAAATATTGGCATACCAATACTTAACACGATCAATAATGGTATAGGTTTTCATAGGTAAATATGTTAATGAAATAATGAATGTTAAGTTGACATATTTATTAATGATAGATGAACACTATAATACGTAAGTGATCAAATGTCGTAAATTAGAATAATCCTCAAAAAGTTGTCGTGCGTAGACTTAAACATTGTTCATTTACATTAACAAAACTTTCAGGGTTGTTTAAACCCCTAAGGGTGCTTTGATTATGAATCTAGAGTTAACATGCTCATGACTATGATACTTATCATTAAAAACAAAATGTCTTTAATTATAATAATAATAATAATAATTATTATTATTATTATTATTATTATTATAGTACCTCTTGTGGTAAACATAACCGATAGTTTAATTAGACAATTATTTCTATTCTTATTATGATGATTATTAAGATCTTGTGTTAACCATAGTCAATTATTTAATTAAACAATTAATATTATTATTATTGTTTTTGTTACGCTCTTGTGGTAAACATAGTCAATTGTTCAATCAAACCCCAAGTGGAAATAACTAGAATAAAATAATGATTAATTAAAAAGACCAAACCATTCCGTGTAGATTAAACATGTATGTTGAACTATGGAATATGACCATCAAGATAGGACATGATTGATTTTATAATACTACTTATTAATGTGATTACAAACATTGGATTCGGGATCAAGATAAGGACAATTGAATAAATAAATGTATACTCATGATTATAAGAGGGGGAAGGAGGTGTTTTGGAGGAGAAGGCGGTGGAGAGGTTGGATTTATTTTTGGGGAAATTAGACTCTGCATGAGGGGGGGGGGAAATGAAGAAAAACTTGAGGAGGGGGATAACTCAAGAGGGAGAATATCTGTAAATGACTCAAAAATGGGTGGAAAGGAGGAAAGCTATAGAAGCTGCTCTCGGTATTATTGGTCTGTGAACTCGGGGGCTAGGAAACCCATGGGTTTCCTAGGGCCAGCACATGATGAGAGCTGGTCGGCAGGGTGGAACGTGATTTTGTTAATCAAGGCTTTGATGGTTGGATGGAAAGCTCGAAGAGGAAGGAGCCTACAAGGTCTACAACAAACTCTTGGATCTACTACGACCGCTGGTCCCAGGTATTTCAATTCCAGATAATTAGATATTAAATTTCTGATGGTATTATTGTCTAATTTATAGTAAAAAAATTCATGAAGTTTATCAAACCTGTACAGCTCCTATTTCTACGTTAATATGTTTACTGTTCATGATTGTCCATTCATATGTTTATAAAACTAATAGTATAGACAGATATAAACCTATAATATGATTTAAAATGTCTTGATAGAGAACATCATAGAGAAATGGACCGAGTGCTCTACCGGTTAGGCAGAGCACTATAGAAACTATAAAAATTCTCTTAAGTGTTATATAAGCACTAAACCAACAAAGTTTTATAGCGTAATTCTAGTGAAAGGAGATGAGAAAATTATTCGATATGTATAAACACTCACAACACCTGGGGAATATCCTACTAAATTATTATGCGCTATTTGTCATATGTCATTCAGTACAGTGACCAGTCACCAACTGTGAAGGTGAAAAATAAGATGTAAGTCAAGTGTCGAAGGAATATACTTAAACCTGTCAACTCTCAAGCTGAAGCTCCCAAGTGTAGATGTTAAAAGTATCCTTATACCTTATCAATTGTCATGAATAAATATTACAGAGGAACTAATTTTGAGATGAAGTGATGAGTAGCAGTTGCACTTGTTTATTATGAAGATCGGTTGGATGCTAAATTGGATAATTTATGATGAAGGAATCATCATATTGCAATGACCTTAGAGAAGAAGCGAGTTGAAGATCTTGCAAAATGATTATAAAGGAAATTGAATTAGGACTTACTAGACTTGAATATTGGTGATCATTTGAAGGTCACCTTATGCACTAGTGTAAAAGTTCCAAAAAAAATCTCTAGAAATATTTTCTTGACCATCATGCTAGTGTTTACACAGTGGAAACCACAGAGGGGATGTTGACATATTAATCACCGGAACAGGAACTAGAGTAACAATTATGGGTGTTAGTTGATATTTGAAAGGAAAAATTTAGACAAGAACATTAGTGGCATGGGGGTAACCAAGAATAACATAGTGTCTAAAGGAAGGATAGACCCTCTCAAAATTTAAGGCATTGGTGTAGGTTTTGTTCCATATAATTTTGATGAAGACATACTTAATGAAGTCATATGGACTTCTAATGATGAAGTTATTGATATGGTAAATAAATTAGAATTCAAAAAAGATTGATGGTTGAAATTTCATAACGATATTCAGAAAGTATGGATGTAGTTAAAGGCAAAGTCATGCACATGGGAATTTAACATGGAATTAACAGAAAATTTAGGCTAGGGTTATGACATTCACACATAGATAATGTGAATAACTAGTCCATGATTTTTAATGACAATAGAAAACCACTTACAAATATAAGCAATAGAAATGTATATAATAACAAGGGTTGTGAGCAGCAAAGTCCCTACCTTTGGAAAATTATTAAAATGGGAATTTTGCTAAAGCTAAATAACACAATTATTGAAATGAACATTTTGCAACAAATTTTTTTTTCTAAAAGTATATGTTGTATTTTATGAATATTTTGTCTAGAATTTAATATATTTATAGAGATTATTAGTAATATAAATAAAATAAGGTAATGAAACATAAATGAAGTTTCTTCTGAATGGGTCTTCTTGTCTTTCATCACTAACCAGTCCAATGATAGTGTCATCATAATAATTTAATTCAAAACCAAAACCAATTTGAAAATCAATGATTAAATTTTCTTACATTTTCATTTGATATAGAAGTAGGTAGTACCTTGTAGGTGAGTGTATTACCTCATTTAAATCAATGAATCCTGATACTGGAATTTTATATAAAAGGATGCTAGAGATAAGTGTTTCTCACATGAATAGAAATGGAAGTTAGTTGGAGAATTAAATATTTTTTGTTCATGGGTATAGGTATATATGTTAATCAATTTTTATTCAATAGCATGGGGCTTAATACTTTTACATTAAGGAAACTCATATATTTATTATTATTATTTTTAGTATGTCAAAAGGTTGTATATTTTTTAATTTTTTGTAAAATACATCAAGAGTGTAGGTCAAAAAAACTTATATTTTTTTCAATTCTTCAGTATATTTTTTTATTGGTTTGTAAAGTATGTAAAAAGTTTTATTTTTGGTTATTAATTATTTTATAGACTGGACTAATAATTTGAGGTTTTAATCTTACAAACACAAAGATGAAATACAACTTCATATGTCATACATCTATATTCATTCAAATTTTTTATATTTACTATATAGGTAATATAGTTATATGTTTTATTACTAATGTTTAAATATATAAATATTAGAGATATATATACTTTTAAATGTATATATGATACTTTTTTCAAAATAAAATGTATATGTTACATCTCTATTCATTCCAATTTTGTTTTGTTTATTGACTATATTGGTAATATCATTATATGTTTTTTTTAATAATGTTTAAATATATAAATTTTAGAGATATAAATTTTTAAAATGTATATATTATACTTTTTTCAAAAGAAAATGTATAAATTTTATTAGTAGTTAACATTTTGAAGTTTTAAGTTTTAATATCCAACATGTAAGGTTTTAAGCTTACAAGTGGTATTAGAGATTCAGGATCTCATTCAAATTGAATATCCACTCATTGCATCCCATTTCCTACCACCTCATTCTCCTGAAACAATCCATATCTCGATTCTCTCTCACTGTACCTTGACTCCATCTCAGGCACACCATTTTCGCTTCATGCTGCTCCCACACCCTCACCAAGCTTGTGTTCCCATGTTAGTTCCACTTTCCAACAATCCATTCCATCCCCATCCCACACTCCCATATCTCTCTTCACTTACTTCACACTTCCCATACACCCACGACCTATGCACCATTAAATTATGAATCCATCCCTCCACACATTGCTCACTCCAATCTACCTGCCACCAATTACAATGGTCTGCTCAAGCCTTCCCACCTTCTCACTCATTTCTCCATTCCCAATCCTATTCCCTTGACATTCTTCTTGTCATCCACCTCTCCAACCTATGCATTCAATCGACTGATTCGCTTGGATCATCCCACCTCTCCTTCCATCCATCCTTTCACCCAACCTGCACTTGATTCATCCCCTGTTGCTACACTCAATCCTTCTCTCCTCTCAACCTCGTGCATGAACTTTCATCCACCATCCAACGAGCACTCCCCCACATATACTCTTGATCCCACCACTCCCCATTGTTGCACTCTCCCTATGTGCTTCCCTTGCACTCCCTTGACCTCTCTCTACACACAGCCCTTCATAGTATCCCACCGTGTTCTCAGTTATTTTCACACACATGCTCTCTGTTATCTACTTAAACATTCACGCAACCTTCCCATTAAACCCTAAAAAAAAGTTCCATCATTTTTTCAAATAAAATAAATAAAATATAATAATATTATTATTATCTAGTAAGAGTTATTATTATAATATTTATTTTAATATATATAAAATTTTCAAAAGAAAACTATATACTAAACTATTTATATAGTTTATAAAAACACTAATAATAGTTATTATTATGATTTATGCTGATAGGAATTTTTCTATGGAGGTGCATTTTGAAAATTACTATACCCGTTTCATTGTCCCTTCGACCAATCCAATTTTCACATGTCTTTATAATTTCTAGACGCATGTCCTCATGATTTGCTAGAGATTTCCTGGTTCACTATTAATATTGCACATACATTATGCCACCTGTTTTCAATAAACAAAGAAGGAACCATGTGGAAATGATGGGCAGGTTGTCTCTCTATCACACTCCCTAAAACCATTATCGTCTCGTTGTTTCATGATTGATTGAATTCCTAAACACGTCTTTCAACTGACACACAGATACTGGTCAACTTAATGAAGGGTGTGGGAGCCAGGATCCATAAAATTAGTTTCTTTGGCTATGGAAAATTAATGAATATTGTGCTCGTAGTAAAGAAATTCAGTCTTAGAATGAACCTTTTTGTGGCGAATGGATCAGTTTTAAAGATTTTAATGTATCCACATATGCATCGGCCATGGAAGGTAATCATTTTGATTCTTTTTAGCATATATTTTTTTATGTGTTTTAAAATATGTGTTGGGACTGGGACTAGGAGTTGAATCATCACAGAGAATGACTATACAATACGAGTTGATATCACCTGTCAATTTCCCTTTTGTATATTTCTTTATTTTATTTTTATTATCATCGATATTATATTATATTTTCTATGTTGGAGTAATTAAATTATAGATCGATACCCAATCAACCAAAATATTCTGGAATAATTCATGTTGTGTTTAAAATCAAGATCATGGGGTACAATATGTGGAGATACTATTGAAAACAATTCCATTATTTGAAACTAAATTACGTTGTAATTTTCTCATAAATATGTTTCAACAAGTAAATCCGAATGTGTTAGAATCAAAATGGATAATAAATGTGTCATTATAGGGACTTGAATCCCTTCGAATCCTTTGCAAACATCATTACCTTGTTCAGTTTATTATTGAGAGATGTGTTGTTTTTTTTTGACATTTTTTTAAAATCACATGCTAATAAGTCTTTCTGGGTAATCAATTTATCTATTTTGTGTTGAGAATCTTGTGTATGTTTTTATGAAGCAATGCCATGAATCTACTTTTGTGGGAAATTATTGTACTTTCCACTCTTTGATTTGCAATATTTTGGAATTGGTTATCAAATATTTATTATATAATAACATAACATCTTCTTGTTATCTTTTTTTAAATATGTGCAAAATATTTGTACATGGATAACTTTTACTTGATGTTACTCTATCAACACTCTATTATGTAGTGTCATGTTATCTGAGGTTTCCTCTGGATCGTTCATAGGTGCTTTAGTTGACTCTCTTTGTGTTTGTTTCATGCATGAAAGGTCAAGAAATGTATATCACAACATGAGGAGTATGTCTCCTCTAGGTTATTGCATTGATGCTATTATGAAAACATGAACTTTTCAATTGCAATGCAAGAAAGTTGATCTTCCCGTTCCACCTAAAAAAACATGTTTGACAAGTGAAAGCATTGATTATGTGTTCAATAAATGCACATAATCTCAAGGCAGAGACTTGTTGTGGGATCACAGTATAGGTTATCTGGCCTTTTGATCAATTTTGATCACTCTTAACCTTTCATATATTATTCCTAATAAAATACATTTAGACTTGCAATATAGATTTGTATAGTAAATATCTCAATAATATTTGTGGGTGCAACGACATATAAAAGAGCGTGGAGCACCGAAATGTAGAAATTCAGGCCAGCAGTAGATTAATTTTACCCACAACAATTATCAATTGATCATGCAAAATTGCTAACAATGGAGACTGAATATGGAGCTGTAACACAAAATTATATTAACTGAGTGTACAATAGCCAACCATGTAATATCATAGGCTACTAAATAAATATAATACATGAAGAAATTGAATGCATGAGGAAGAATCCAAATCTAGCATAAAGCAGGATTACCAAAAATAAGCAAATCCCCCATAGGTGTAAAAGCTGGATCCCAAATCTATCATGGAGCTCACGAATTGGAAAAAAGGAATAGGAAAGCTAAAGAGTGGTGGAATGACAGCTCATACATGATTTTGCATGGAGAAAAGAGAGGATGATGTGTAGGACAAAAAACAAGTTCACCTCACCTAGTCTAGCTTTCCCATGTGCCTTAAAACACTGAAAAAGTAGGAAATAAAGCAGAAAAAGCAGATAGGTGCCTAGGAGGCCAGGAATAAAGTAGATTTGATTCCTAAGGCTTTCCCAAGCACTACATGAGTCAGATATGGCAAGTTTGACCTCTATGGATAGGCAATTAGCAACTTGCACAAGGTGGGACACATGAACTAGGAAAATAAGACAAAAATAAATGAATTAATGTCTAAGTGGGTAGACTATGGGTTGATTATTCTAACACCCCCCCTTAAGATTGACTTTATGAGTAATAAATAAAAAATATATAGGGCCTAGCAACAAGGATTAGTCACCCTTTACATACTACATGTCCAAATAAACAAGAAAAGAGGCAAAACCAACTTGGGAAAATCCTCCCTTAAACATGGACTGTAAAAAAAAATTGTAGAAACTTGTCTCCACTCATGCCTTTACAGCATGATCAGAAATCCCCAGTAGTGATTTGAGATTGCTGAAGGTCTTCTCACAAAATTATTTGGTGAAGATATCAGCTACTTGTTCTGAAGATGAACAGAAGAGTAGGTGAATGGTGCCATCATGCACAAGCTCTCTGATGTAGTGCATGTGAATATCAATGTGTCTGGTTCTCTACTTCTGAACTGGATCTTTGCATATTTGAATGGTACTCTGGTTATCATAGTAGATGGTAGTTGAGTACTCAGTTTCGAAACCACATTCTCCAAGTAAACCCTGCAACCATAAACACTGAGTTGCTACATTAACAACTCCTCTGTACTCAGCTTCTGTAGATGAGAGTGCAATGGCACTCTTTTTTTTGCTTGACCAGCTGATTGGCCCTTTTGCAAGCATGAACACATATCCTGAAGTGGACTTTCTGTCTGTGCTATCACCTACCCAATCACTGTCAGTAAATCCAATCAAATCAAGATCAGATTTTGCCTTATACAGGATCCCATGTGTCCTTGTTCCCTGAACAAAGTTAAGGATCCTTTTGGCTGCTTTCCAATGGATCTCATGAGGCTGATCCATGAATCTAGAAGCCACACTTATTGCATAACAAAGATCAGGTCTATTATGTGTCAGATACAATAAACATCCAATCAATTGCCTATACAGTGTATTGTTTACCATCGGTGGAGAATCATCTTCCTCCAGCTTCACTCCTGAAAGGAAAGGAGTTTTGCTTGCTTTGCAGTCTTGCATTCTGAATTTGATCATCAAATCCAAGGCATACTTGGACTGGTTCACCTTTATTCCAGCTTTGGTTTGAGCAATCTCAAGCCCCAGAAATTGACTTAAGAGCCCCAAATCTGTCATTGAGAAGGCTTGGTTCATAGCTCCTTTTAAGGAAGCAATCTCAGCCTGTGAGCTTCCTGTAATGAGGAGGTCATCAAAATATAACACAATGATCATTAATGAACCATTAAAAGACTTTAAATAGACATCTGGATCTGATTTTCACCGAACAAAATTCAGAGATAGAAAGAAGCTATCTATCTTGGCATACCAAGCCCTAGGGGCTTGCTTTAGCCCATACAATGACTTTCTCAACCTGCACACAAGAGAAGGGTTAGTAGTAAAATATTGAGGCTGCTGCATATATATCTCCTCAGTGGGATCTCCATTTAGGAAGGCACATTTTACATCCATATGATGTACCTCCCATTGCCTTGAGGCTGCAATGGCTAGAGCTAGCCTGATGGAATCCATCTTTTCCACTGGGGCAAAGGTCTCATTGTAATCGATGCCATGAATCTATGAGTAGCCTTTAGCTACCAATCTAGCCTTGTACTTCAGTGGTGAACCATCAGCAGCAAACTTGGTCTTATAGACCCACTTACACTGGACTAACTTTCTTCCTAGAGGAAGATCCACTAGCTCCCATGTGTTGCTCTTTTGGAGTGAGCTGAACTCCTCCTTCATGGCAGCTTTCCATCTTGGATATCCTTATGCTTCTTCATATGTTTGAGGATCAGAATCCACCATAAAATAACATTTTTCAGAAAGCATAGGATCCTTCATGCACAGACCACTCTCAAATTGAGATCGAGTCCTCCTTGGGTCATTGGGATCCCCAGCTAGCTCTCCTGCTGCATGTAGTGTCTTGCCTGCCCATTTAGGCCTTTCGGGGCTGTTTGGGTCTGCAATAAACTCATATCCATCAGACAAATCAGAATCAGCATGTTCAACAAACTCTTTACTTACTTCTTGAGGTTCAGGTGGTTAAGAGGCTTCACCAACTTCCACTTCTGCAAGGGGTTCTTCTTCAAACTGAACACACCTTTCAATGAAGGCTTTGTTTGTGCTCAAATTTATCAACTTGTACCATTTTGAATCTTCAGAGTATCCAACAAAAAGACACTCTTGGCTTTGGGGCTGCAAATCCTTCCTCTTCTCTGTCGTGATTCTAGCCCATGCCTTTGAGCCAAAAATCCTAAAATGGGTCACATCTGGCTTGTGCCCACTCCATGCTTCGAAGGGAGTCATTCCATAAAGTTGTTTGTGAGGCACCCTATTCTGGATATAGGCTGCACAGCT
>LPNX010038230.1:90883-104614 GCA_001517045.1 Pseudotsuga menziesii | reverse complement strand
TTCTGTGATCTCAACTTCATCGAGGGAGAATATGACCTTCTTAGGAGACCCAGTGTGGGTCATCTGGTACACTGACAGGAGGTTGGAGGCAAGACCAGGGACATATCGCACATTGCTGAACTTACCATGATAAAGATCTATCCTTCCTTTGCCTTTACTTTCAGTGAGAGAGTCATCTCCTAGTACAATAGATGGTCCTTTCGACATATCCAGTGAGGAGAAGGCCTCAATCGAAACCATGTGTCTTGAAGCTCTAGAATCAATGATAAAACTGGGTGAGCTTGATGTGCCAGCAACTAGAGCATGAACTCTCTCTCTGTCATCAGAACTTGACCGTCCTTCTCTCTTCTTTGAGCTGTCTGGAAGGGAGATGTCATTCTTCTCCAGGATATTGGTCAACATATCAATCTACTTTTTCATACAAGAGCTTTTAGTGTGATTGCCCTTCGAACAGTATGAGCACTTGTTCATTTCACCTTTGTTTTTCTTCTTCTGGGTATTTTTCTTGGCACCTTGTTGATCCTCTGGAGATTGCTTTTTGTCTCTCTTTTGCTCAGGTGGCTTTTTAGCTTTCTTTTTACTTTTTGAATCCACCCTCGAATCTCTAGCAATCAAAGCTTGATCTTTGGATGGTTTGATGGTGCCCATCATCACCATCTTGTCTTGTTCTTGTGTGAGAGATTCCATGAAATCTGCAAGGCTAGGCATCTTCCAGGTTCGAGCTGTGAGTTTTGTGGCATAGAAGGTCGAAACAAATACTGAGTAGTCAGGTCCTAGCTTCGAGAGGATGGCCAATACGAGCTGATCATATTTATTTTCGATACCACACTGCTTCAGCTGCAAAACTAGTGCTTTGAACTTCGAGAAATATAGCTGCATGGATTCAAAGCTACTGGGACTCAGAGAAATCAGCTCATTTTCGATATGATGTCCCCTCATCTCATCTGTCTTTCCAAAAATATCAGAAATATTCTCCCATACTTGATCCGGTGAAGTTAATTGATCGAAATGGAAAAGGAGGTCTCGGGAAATACTAAGACATAGGAGGCCATAGGCCTCATCTCTCCGATTGTGCCATTTGATATTCTCTGCAGCAGCATTGGGATCTGCTTCTGTAGCCATAGTCATCCTGTAGAGGCCTTTCTCTCTCAACAATATCTCCATCTCTGCTTTCCATTCAAAATAGTTGAAGGGAGTCAAGATAGTTTTCTGTGAATCCATAGCTTTAGAAAATCTGTTCCGGCTGTCAGTAGAAGGCTCCCAGTCTTGATGTCGAACCTGCAAAACAATTTTTTAAGGAGAGTAACAACCTACAATGGCTCTGATACCATGTAGAAATTAAAGCCAGCAGTAGATTAATTTTACCCACAACAATTATCAATTGATCATGCAAAATTGCTAACAATGGAGACTGAATATGGAGCTGTAACACAAAATTATATTAACTGAGTGTACAATAGCCAACCCTGTAATATCATAGGCTACTAAATAAATAGAATACATGAAGAAATTTAATGCATGAGGAAGCATCCAAATGTAGCATAAAGCAGGCTTACCAAAAATAAGCAAATCCCCCATAGGTGTAAAAGCTAGATCCCAAATCTGTCATGGAGCTCACGAATTGGCAAAAAGGAATAGGCAAGCTAAAGAGTGGTGGAATGGCAGCTCATACATGCTTTTTCATGGAGAAAATAGAGGAGGATGTGTAGGAAAAAAAACAATTTCACCTCACCTAGTCTAGCTTTCCCATGTTCCTTAAAACACTGAAAAAGCAGGCAATAAAGCAGAAAAAGAAGATAGGCGCCTACAAGGCTAGGAGTAAAGCAGATTTGATTCCTAAGGCTTTCCCAAGCGCTACATGAGTCAGATATGGCAAGTTTGACCTCTATGGATAGGCAATTAGCAACTTGCACAAGGTGGGACACATGAACTAGGAAAATAAGACAAAAATAAATGAATTAATGTCTAAGTGGGTAAACTATGGGTTGATTATTCTAACACAAAACACTGTCAGCTTCACCTTCAACTTCAATTGGAAAAAACATCATCATCGTCAGCTTCAATTAGTAGCCCACAAATACAATTCATTGCTCCGTCATTAACTGCTCAATTGCACAAGGGTAAGAATTAGATCAATGGAATTCATATTCGAGTTTAAGTTAATTTTGTTTCTCTTTTGATATGAAAAAAATTACTAGGATATACATTTTTTGTAATAGGTCAACATCTATTCTACTGTGTTCGAATATTAGGTCAAACAACACCTATTGTACCATGTTCAAATATGAATTTTGTGGCATTTGAATGCAATTTGGATTTTTGGGCCAAACAAGCAAGCATCGTGTTCAGTGAATGACCTGTGATTAGATTCATGTATGGTGAGAAAATATTTCATGGTGGTGGAAGTCACGAACAACTATGAATGTTAGCATAGTCGTGGATTTCTGACTGGTGAGAATTGGGTGGCTCAAAAGAAATGTGCCTAGCCACCTAATTACATTTTTGCTTCCAATGAAAAAGGGAGGTTTTGGTACATCAGGAAATCAACACCTTTCCACATCTTATCCTTAACTATTGTGACTGGTGCTACTTCGAGTAGATCTCAGGGATTAACAATAACTTCTTTCCCAAATAATTTTATATCACAAAGTTTTGTCACACCTTTCAAATTCCAAATTGTATCACAAATATCTTTTAATAAAAATAATATGAAATGGGCATTATGTTATATTATTTATTTATAGTATTCTTTTTCCAATATTATTAGTTTTGTTTTTTAATTTAATATATGTAAATATGTAATTTAATCATTCTTTAAATTAAATTTATAATTAAATTTAAATTTAGAATTTAAATTTAAATTTATAATTTAACAATTTGTGTGTTAAATGTAAATTAATTTCAACTTAAATAAGTTCAAAATAAATAGGAATTATTATTTTGTATATTATAATTAATCATATTAAATTTGAATTTAATAACATTAGTACTATATAAATTTAATAACATTACTTAATTAATTTAGTTTAGTAATATTAAGTAATAAATAACATTAATTAATTAATATCATTAGTTAATAACTTTATTTATATTAACTCAAATTTTGACTTTATATATTTAATTATGATTAAAACCAAAAAACTATGTATTGTCCGTGTATTATATCATGGAATTATTATTAAATTACGTTTGCATTGACCTAAGCTTTTTTTAATTTAAATTAATTGCAATATTATAAAAAAATTATTGATTACATCCATATATCTATGAACATAAATCTATTATGGATGAATTATACTAGTGACACCAATGTTTGTATGCTCACCCTCGCTAGACGTTGGTGACGTCTTATTGTAACCCCCCTATCCATAAATGTTTTGGTCTAGGATCTTGTTTAGTTTATGGATACTATGTCTAGTGGGAAAATGCATCATTTTTCTTTGTTACTATGGTGATAGCTTTAGTAATTCATTTTTTTCATATTTCCTTCCATACTCTTCCCACCTCTTCCATCTTGTTGCCTTCTATGAATTACAATTTTTTTGTCTCATGTACTTGTACCTCCACTACCCTTGTAGATGACTATCTTAGATCAGATGTCCCCAGTACTTCTAGGACATATCTTAGGGAATTTTTATTGGCTCTCTATCTATGGCCTCATTCTTTCATATTTATGTAGAATGAAAATCAAGGGCCCTGTTTAAAAATATTCTTCTAGATAACATTGATGGAAGCATGGTGAATTCAGGCCTTGTTGCTTGAAATGGTCAAAATCCCTTTTCAATAGATTGTAGAGTTGAAAAGCACTAGAATTTAATTTGTGGAAGTAGCTTCTACCACTATTGACAAAAAATATTTTATAGTATAAATAGTAATAGTGAGTACTCTTTTAATTTGTAATTATCTCCAAATTTGGCCATCTGATAAGCTATCTCCATTACAACTAATATATCTATAATCTGCTTAGGAAAGATAGGAGGAGCTCAAGTTTTCCCATAGACTATATCTAATTTTGGACATGTATTGGTTACTAGTGTTTGATCATTTTTAGCACCTCCACATATTTCTCAAAAAATATCGGGAAACATTTCTCAAAGACAAACTCACAAAGAGGAGCTAAGAAAACCACATGGATATATTCATAATGCTCTGAATACTTTATCTTCACAACTCACTATAGTGAATAGAAATAGGTGGAGAGAAGGATTCTAGATATCACCCATATATGTGAAGGAACTTATGGCACAGACCGCAATATATTCATAATGCTCTGAATACTTTATCTTCACAACTTACTATAGTGAATAGAAATAGGTGGAAGAGAAGGATTCTAGCTATCACCCATATATGTAAAGGCACTTATGGCGCAGACCGCATCCAATAAAAATTCTTTCAAGTGAGCTTCAAAGGATTTTGAATTTTGGTTCTCCAAAATTTTTTAGGCATACACGTTCAAATTTATTGACAATATTTCATTTGTTCCTAGTTAAATGCATCCCCCCTTGTTCAACACTTAATGTGCCAAGGGAAACCAAATATTGTGTAGCTATGAATAGTCCTTTCTTCCATATAAAATGATTTCTAGCATGACCACATTCCTCACAGGATCTTAAAAGTTAGAGGTTGGATAGTGAGAGGTTGAATAAAAAATTCATGGGTGTTTTCGAAATATTCCCTCTTCCCACCAACTCTGTATTACTTTCACTGGGTCATGCTTATAGGAAAATCCCTACAAAAATTATGTGTCCAACATTATCTTAGGGGATGGAATTTTGTAAATGGTCTTGAGAGTGTGCAGGGAATATTACTCAATCCTTGTCCAATTATCCAAATATATGTTCATTTCCTTGGTGTTTTCCCTTTTAATGAACCACTACACCACATCCGAAAAGGGGAGAACAACCTATGGTCAGGTTTCAATTATGTGTAGCTGAGTCGGTTGTACCTTGTAGCTCATATGGATGGAATCAATTGTTTCCTTCAAAAGTGTGTCAAAAGGAAATTCCATTGTTGGATGTTCTCACTGATATGTTTCGAAAACATTGTCAAATGTCTAATCAAATGGAATGCCAATGTTAGGAGATGTGTGATTGAAAGCTTGATTAGATTCATGTGTGGAAGGTTTTTTATCTTCTTTCTTTTAGACATGCTTCCCTTCTTTGGGGTCATTTTTCCAAATTTGTGCTTCCACAAACACTGTACAAGAAATTTTTAATCATTATTCAAGAAACTAATCACACATTTAAATTAGGTTGAAAATACAAATTCAAAGGATGATTTCAATATCTAAATACACCTTTCAACTCAAAATATTATTGATTTCAATGAAAGGAAAACTAATCAAAGAGATTGTTCATGCTCATTGTTGTGATCTTCTATTCTCTTCCACCATTTAGTAAGATAAGTTAAGAAACACAATGCCAGCTGCAACCAACAAGCACCAAGCCAAGAAGCGTAGACTTCATGATACTGTAATATTGAGAAAAGTGAGTGAAGCCAATGCTTCATTGTATTCATTTTGTTATAAAGATGCTATTCAATGATCTTGTCTCTCACCCAATGATCTATATTTAGCTTCCTAAGGAAATAACGAATTGAATTAAGAAATCCCAACTACCAACTTTGGAACTAAAGATCTCCATGCAACCTTATATGAGTGGAATTTTTTTTTCCTCGCCAAATGAAATTGACTTTATGGATTAATATAGTGCCTGATATTTCGAAGACTCTACGATTACAGAGCAAAACAATTTCTCAATGAATGGGTAGGGTCCCGCCTAAGATAGTAAGGTGGTCAATAAGGTAAAAGTAGTATAGAATCCAAAACAAACTTCAAGAGGATGAACACAATGCAAGCATTCTTGACTGATCAGATGAGGTAAAATATTAGGTTTAAGAGCGGAAAGGGAGAGCTGACACCGAAAATGAACTCCAAAAATTAAGTCAAAGAGGGACATAGTACAGTTTTAGACACGTTTTAGAGAGGAAAAGGTGGTGGCCAATAAAAAATGGCTTTGTAGGTTTTCCAAAATTTTATGCAAACAAAAGAGGATGACAATGAGAGGGAAATCCACCAAATTAATTAGGACTTTAAGATATTACCTTGTAGGTGATTAGAGTAATTCAGTTAGGGTTTAGATCATGTTTTACTAACAAATTAAATGAGGTAAAATAGCTAACTAACTAAGGTTAATTAACCAATAATTCCTTTAATGAGCTAGAAACCCTTGCTCTAGAAAAGAAAGAGAGCTAGAAACCCTTGTGATAGAAATAAAAAGGGAATAAGGAAGAGAAGTAAATTTGACTTCATTATTTTAGATGTTGAATCTCCTTGGGTTCAGGTAGAGAGTTGAAATCCTCCAAGAGTGATCCTTGGCACATAACTACACATTTGATCATCTCCAAATTCATGCAAGATAAGTCTTATCCATTTGTTTAGGAATACCTAAAAATGGCCTTGAAGAAAAAAATGAATAGAGAAAACCCTCTTCAATCGATTAAAAATGAATTGAAATACTTTCTAAACAATAAACATAAGAACCAATTTTAGTTCAATTCTGATATACTTTAGAAGATAAAATGGATCAAACCACTTTTTGGGTGTTTGTTAAGGAAGTTAAATAAATTTATTTATTTATTCCTCAAGGAGTGAAAAGTGGGTCTTTGCACCTTGCATTGTAGTTATTGTTTTAATCATTCTTCTATTAAATGGCTAGAAATTAGTTAGAAGTTGAGCTACAACATATATAAAGGTTATTTTTCTCACTCATTCATCATGGTTGAATAATGAGAATGTGCCTATTGTATTTTCAACATTTTCTTTAGATATTTAGAAAATAAGAGACCCCATTCTCTATTATTAGAATTACATTTGCATGATTCGCTAGTAAATTTTGGGCCAGCCTAAACAATAGAAAATAAATAAGAGCTTTCCCAAAGTCATTCTCAATGCTCTATCTTTCATACTAGTCATATAAATAGGTTTTTTAAGTAAACTTGTTTTTTGGTAAATGAAAAGATGTAGGGTGAATAGTGCGATGAACCAAGGCAACAAGAAACAATTGTATAAGGTCAACATTGAGCTTAATGGCTAGGATACCAAATTGTTGACATCGATAGCTTACTTGGTGTTAATCAAGATTTAGGTCATGATTGCATGGTTCTATTTGGTAGCATCACATCTCTTTAGTTAGTTTTATGGAGCTGTGAGAAAGTTCCCCCAGGTTTTCAAGAGAATTTGGAGCTCCAAGTCGATCAAGGAAATGTCTAGACATGTTGAATAAAGGACACACATTATGCCTAATAAAAAACATTCATACTTTATCTTAATATGGATCTATAGATTAAATATTTCAATAATCTTTGTGGGTGCAATGACATCTACAAGAGCGTGGAGCACCGAAACACTATCAGCTTCACCTTCAAATTCAATTGGAAAAAAAATCATCATCTTCAGCTTTAATTGGCATCCCACAAATACAATTCAGTGCTCTTTCATTAAATGCTCAACTCCTCAAGGGTAAGAATAAGATCAATGAAATTTATATTCGAGTTTAACTTATTTTTGTTTCTCTTCGGCTATGAAACAAAGTACTAGGATATAGATTTTTTTGTATGAGATCAACATATATTCTACTGTGTTTGAATATTAGGTCAAACAACGCCTATTGTACTGTGTTTGAATATGAATTTTGTGGTGTTTGAATTCAATTTGTCTTTCAGGGACAAACGAGAAAGCATTGTGTTCGGTGAATGACCTACGATTAGATTCATGTATTGTGAGAATAGATTTCATGATGGCAGAAGTCACAAACAACTGCAAAAAATAATACTTGAACCGAAGACCTATTATTTAATAACTAAAAAAAAAGAATACTTGAACCCAAGACCTATTATTTAATAAAGCAACTTTCAACCAAGTGAGATAATACAAAAGATATGTAAAAGTTGGATGGAAGGAAGTGTGATTTTCCCTTCTTTTTATTTTTACTCTCTGGCCTTGGAGTGTGTGTTTACACCAAAAACCTACCTTTTATCTTTAAATAAAATACACAACCACACACAAAAAAAAATTGAATTGGAAATTTATCTGATTTGTGGTTATCCATTTGTTAGTGTACATAGAAAATGTAATCTTCCCCACTATTTTTGGTTTAACAATTTCACACAAAGTGCATGCCAAATATCATATTCAGTAAAAAGAAACCTTTCCACTCTGGTTCAAACTTTCTAAGTTTTCATAGATTGAGTGGCAAAGAGAATACACAAATTGAAAAGGTAACAAACCAGAAATAAAATAAAAAACATGCTAAAATCTGAAAGAATGTGATAATTTTTTTTAATGTGTAATCATAAATAGTATAGATTTGGATATTGTAAAATGGTCGTATCTTATGAAAATAAAAACCTTTTTCAACAAAATAAAAACATGTTTCTAACTGAAATCATTTCTCTAGATGCAATGGAATACATATTTCATAGAATCCATAGAAAAATTAAAAAAACCATAAATCCTTTCATGCATATGGCAACAATAGTTCAAGATTTCAATCACTAAGATTTCAATCACTAATTGAAGAACTTCATAATAGCTCTGATACCGTGCTTTACAAATACAATATATTTCAAAAAAAATCAAAAACCTTGAAAAGTGATTCACACAAACATATTATATATCAATACACCAATGCTTTTATGTGGTTGAAACCCTAAAAATTGGAAACAGTCCATAGCCCCATCCAAATAGCTAGTTGAGTCAATATTACTATGCAAAAGAAAAAAATGTTACAATGAGTTTCTCACAATTAATCATCAAGCTCTTTAAATATATATCATGGATCAATCAGGTGATAATCCATGTATAAATGGCCATTAAGATCATGGAAAGGATGAATCGTCACATCACTCTATGTTTAGAACATATCATAACCATTGGATTACTATGCACAATTGTATCCTAAATATACATTCTAACAAGTTGATCTTAACTAACTCCTAAGTGTCTAAATATCCTAACATGAACCTCTACATACTACATTATAATATGGACTGAAGTTATGTCCTTAACCAAACTTAAAAAATACATTGTTGTTCAATTTCTAGATGAGCATGTAATTACTAAGTCATGGGTTCCATTGTCTCTTGTATTCGATAACTCAACATACATTTATTCAAAAAATAAACTGAGTTTTCTCTAGATAAAGGAATTAATATGCATTATGAGACAAACAAATATTCTTAGGGAAAACAAGGTAGGTGAATCCACACAAAAAAATTGATTTGGATCCTAAAAATAATAGTAATTGGTCACCAACAAAAATAACACAATGATCTCCCTATAATTATCTCAATCGATAGGGATACCCAAAAATAATCATCAAGAACTTAGAATTACTTCCTTCTCTACAAAAAGGAAGTCATTATTCCCCCCACTGTGTTCTTTCCCTTCCCTTTAGTTATCCCAAGCATCTTGAGGACATGAGAGTCATATTGTACAAAGTAGGATAAATACTTTGTTGAAATTGGAAGAGGAATGAGAAAAGGTGAGAAGAAAATTCATAGTACATATAAAAAATCAAGAAGCAATATGTTAATAAATATATTGGAAATGAATATTTCAAAATCGATGATTTGGTTCTTAAATCGTATTATCCTCATGAAGAGAAAGGAAGGCATACAAAGTTTCAATAATTATGGCTTGGCTCTTATGTGACAGTTGAGAAGCTTGGAATTGGTACCTACAACTAAAAAATATGAGAGGATAAATGTATATGCACCTAATAAATGGAAAATCATCCATTTGAGTGTCATCCACTCTAACAAAATCCATCTCTCAGTCATCCTAGTTATTAGCATATTGGGATTTATGGTTTTGGTAAAACTATAGTTAATTATTCATGCTACCATAAATCTATTGTGTCAATCAATTCTTGTGCTTGGGACACCAAATGACTCAATAAAATCCCTACCTAATAATAACTGCAATCACCTCAGATTAATCCCCATGGCTCATAGAAATAATGCTCAAAGAATTCTTGAAACCATGGCGACAAATCTATTCATGCAAAGTAAGCCCCCAAAACTTATCTCAGCATTGTATTGAAATAATTTTATTTCCTCATGGACCAAGGTGTTTATGATATATGTATTAATTTCATTAAAGAGTTCAGATGATGATTTGATTGAAATGTAGGAAATCAACATGGCTTTCTAGTGAACCATGTGCATAGGCGATCTCATCTTGGAAAGAAACTCTAATGATGAAGAAGAAAGCAAGAAGGTATCTATGTGGTATAGACACATTGATAGCACCACCAAAGTGATATCAATTTACACTTGGGGAGATATATAAGGTATATTCAATAATTATAACTATCCCCTTATTCGAAAAGAAGAAAAAATATTCAAGTGTATACAATAATGTGAGGATATCATAGCTCTATAGGATCCAAATAAATACCGTCCTTCATTTCTTCTCACATATACCATTACTTTAAGTTCCTAGGCATGAGCATCGGTATGACAGAGGAAAATCTTGAGGCATGGCCACTAGATGTGAATGGATGTTTTAAAAAATTATGGGCGAATAGAAAAAAAATCAAATCCAAATCAAATGGTTGTATCATACTTATTTCCTTCACACTTCATATTAGATAGTCTCCATGTTTATTTTCAGTTATATGGAGAAAATTATGTATCCCCTCTGTGTGAATCTAGGTCTTAAAAATGCACACAATAGTCACAATTTGCCACATTTTCAATTGGGTAGGAATTTTATCATCTATTTTGGAGAAAACCATCATTAAAACTCATAACCCAATTTAAGTACCTGCATATTAATTGTATATGTCCTCTCATCTCTTTGATATCATGTGTGTTGCAAATTCATTTCCCGACATGAAATGGCAGTGGAAGTCATCAAAACTAGTAGAACCAACATTGCATGTGTATTGTAACAATTTATGGGAATGGAAATATGTGATAAATTACCAAATAATATGTGATGAATTTATTTGTGTTTTACACTCAAATCTATGACAATACTACTTGATCCATGTCTAAAAATAACTTTTATGTGATGGAAAACATATGTGATTGGTATCATACTAAGGAGCACAATTATCTATGGATATATTGTCGATATAAACCTCCAAACATATTTCCACTCTATGTTATTGAAAATATAGTGCTATTGGAGATTGCATATCAAGATTATGTAAATAGAGTGGGATCCATTCTGGAAAATAATAAGAAATCCATGTGGCCCTCTTTGCCTCTAATTTTTGACATCTATGTGATAGAGTTTTCAAGAGAGATGGAGAAGGAAGTTCCATCTCTCAAAAATATGTATTTTGGAAACAAAATATTTAAGAGACAAGATCCTGAAGTAGTAGTATATATACATTTCTAATTTTTTTTCTTATACTCATGAAATCAATGCAGAAGAAGAGGTCTATCGAAATACCAACAAAACTCTAGAAGAAGTGTCATGTAAGAAAAGGAGAATATACTACAGACAAATCCTTCAAGTTAAAATGGAAAAAATGAACCTATGAGGAAAGCACAAGAGGATGATTCCATGAAAAGTAAGAAAGAAAAAAGAAAAAAAGTGCAAGAAGAAAAGGGAAATTCAAATAGGGTGCTAGAAGAAGCAACCAAACATATTTAAGAAGAGACTAAAAAGAAAAATAACTGAAGATGAATAAATTAATGTTGAGGTTTTAGTAAATGTTCTTAAGGTCCCAATGAAAACATGAAGCAAGGTTGTTTCACCATCTCATGTACCTCCTTTTCCCATTCAAACCATCGATGGGAACTTGTCACTATGGGGATTTGTTTTTGTAAAAATTACCCCAAGCAAAGAGAAATAAATTTAATCAATGTATTTATGTGTGTTCAACAACAATATAAAGAAAATAGTGAAGAGAATATGAAAGAAGTTTAATATCTTAAAGAATATTAGTCAAACTGGGGTGAACGTGATCACTAAGGTGAGCTTAATATCTCTTGTTTGCAAGAATGAAATGATGAACTTTTAAATTATGGATTAAAATTTAGTTGATTTATATGTAATTATTTTGTTCTTAGTCTAAATTTTG
Organism: Pseudotsuga menziesii; assembly: GCA_001517045.1. Classification (NCBI taxonomy): domain Eukaryota; kingdom Viridiplantae; phylum Streptophyta; class Pinopsida; order Pinales; family Pinaceae; genus Pseudotsuga; species Pseudotsuga menziesii. Next base: position 92,516 of record LPNX010038230.1, on the reverse strand, counting down.
TGGGATTGTCAGAGTTTTAGATGTTTAATTGCCATTGACAAATATTTGAGCGAATGGGTACTTGAATTTATTTTAAGAGGATAAGAATATGGATTTTCAAAACTAATTTATGACTTTTTGAAATTAACTTTAGTGAAATAAGAATAAAAAAAATACTAGTTTGAAACATACAATTCTATGTCATGTTTAGAAATGAACATAACATTGGTTAATCAAAGAATTGAAAACATATTGTCCTATGATACGCCATGTATTTACGAATGAATAGAATATTGGTTGAGTCAAAGTTGATTTTAAATATATAATTCCATACCAAGAAGAAAGTCTATTTCATATACCAAAATTTCATACCAATAGTCATTGGTTAAGTAATGGATATGTTCCCATAGTACAAGAACTGTGGAAAATCATTGTAAATAAATGATGGCCACACATCGATCGCATAGGTGATATCAATGGAAATTTGTTAAGCGGTGGAAAATTTTAATTTATTAGGAATTATATATCCATGTTATAAACAAAAAAATTCAAACAACTTCCTAATGTGACACTGGTATAGTTTGACCAAATGAAAACAACCTCCTATTTTTTATGGATATAGTTTGAACATATCAAACATATATGGTATTACAACATACATGTTTTGTATGTCATAATCTCATTTGAATCATTTATAAAAGGTAACACTTAAAGTGTGGTTCAAGTGTTTTCATGTAAACAACTTCATAAGTGCAATTGCTAAAATGACCTCTTGATTTTATGAAAATAGATTCAAAAAATAAAATATACAATGATTTTACACCTTCACCCTCCACATACTCCCTCCCCCTCCTACATATGCCCCAACCCTCCTCTTCCTCTCTCCCTCATCAACCCCCTCCCTTCTCCTGATCCTATATCCCTTCATTTTCTTCTCACCTTCCCCCTACTCCCTATCCTCCTTCTCCCAGTCCCCTCTCTCATCCTTCCCCTCCCCCTCCCCCCCCTCCGTACACCTCTCACTCATCCATCTCTCCTTCTCCTCCCTCCCTTCTTCATTTGATCCCCTTCGCCTCCTCCCTCTCCTCCTCCATCTAACCCCCTCCTTTCCTCCACCTACTCCCCTCTCCTCCTCCTCCTCCCTCCCTTATCCTCCCATTCTGTCTACCCATCCTCCCTCTCCTCCTCCATGCAACCCCCTCCTTTGTTCCTCCCTCTCTCCTCCACTCTACCTCCTCCTCCTCCTCTCTCTCCCTCCTCCACATCATCCCTCTTCCCTCTCTCCTCCACCCTCCCTCTGCATCCTCCTCCCTCCCTTCTCCTCCATCTCCCCTTAACCCTCCCTCTTCCTCCTCCTCCTCTCTCACTCCTCCACTACCTCCCTTCTCCTCCCTCTTCCTCTACTTCCAACTCCTCCTCTTCCTCCACCCCTCTCCCTCCTACACCTTTTCCTTCATCTGCCTCCTCTCTCCCTCCTCCTCTACCTCCTCCCTTATTCTCCTCGTCCTTCCATCCTCATCTTCCTCTCTCCCTCCTCCTTCTCCTCCCCTTCTCCCTCCTCCTTCTCCTCATCCTCGTCCCTCCACCACCTCCCTTCTACTCCCTCTTACCCTCTCCAACCTCCTCCTCTCTCCCCTGCCCTCCTCCCTTCCTC
>LPNX010038230.1:28132-84022 GCA_001517045.1 Pseudotsuga menziesii | reverse complement strand
TTTTTTCAGGGGGGGGGGGGGTGGTAGAAGGACCTCCCCTATATATATTTTTAAAGTATGTTATCGATATACATCCTCTCAAATATTAATTCAATTTATGAATGATTAGCCTATAAATGACCCCTAATTAACCTTATAATTGACTCGTAATTTCCTAAGTAAACCACTAATAGCACCTAAATGACCCCTACTTGACTACTTACCCTTCATAATCCATGCTAGCCACTAATCAACCCTTGATAACCTGTAAATGATCTCTACTTTTTTATAAGGAAAACCTCAAGGAGAAACCCAAGGGATTCCTCTAAACATTCATAGATGTCATATTCCCTAGCAAGCCCATCGATGTAGACAAGTGTGCCTCACACACAAGGATTCAAAATGGAAACATGCCACCATGAACCTAAATAAATGTCCAACATCATGAGAAATATTTGTTTATCTAATCCTTGGGATTAAATGGCCCATACTTACCCATAGTTGACCCATAATTACCCCTAGTTAACCCATAATTGACCCCTAATTACCAATAATTAACCCCGAATTCACCACTTCTTAACCCCTAATTACCACAACTCATTACCCAATAATTACCACCAAATGAACCTTAAATACTCATAATTGACCACAAATTTCCCTTAAATGATCACTAATCAACCCTTAATTACACTTCATTTACCCATAACTACCCATAAACGACCTCTAACTCTAGGTGGGGACTGAGTCCATCAAATAAGCCTTATAGAGAGATTTTTTTGGCTTGTGAGTGGGATATGGTGGCCATTTTGGGATGAATAACACCAATATTCTTTTTTAATACTAGGACATGGTTTGGGATTAAACTCTATGGCCTAAGTTCAGATAGTTTCCTCCATGTTTCATGGGTCATGTGTAGTGGCCCAAACAACCACACATGCCCCTTTACTTGGAATAATAAAGGAACTAGAGACATAGGAATAACCTGGATCAATATATATCATGGATCAATCAAGTTATAAGACATGTATCAATGTCCATTAAGATCATGGAGAGGATGAATCGTCAGATCACTCGATGTTTAGAAGATATCATGACCATTGGATTGTGATGCACAATTGCATACTAAAGAAACACACTTTTCCTAAATATACATTATAAAAAGTTGATCTTAACTAAATCCTAAGTGTGAAAATATTCTAACATTAACCTCTACATATTACATTAGAATATGGATTGAAGTCGTGCCATTAACCAAACTTAAAAAAGACATCGTTGTTCAATTTCTAGATGAGCATGTAATTACAAAATTATGGGTTCCATTGTCTCTTTTATTCGATTAATCAACATAATTTTCTTCAAAAAATAAACCAATTTTTCTCTAGATAAATGAATTAATATGCATTATGCATCGAACTAATATTCTTAGGGAAAACAAGAAAGGTGAATCTACAAAAAAAGATTGATATGGATCCTAAAAAGAATAGTAGTTGATCGCCAACAAAAATAACACAATTCTTTCCCTATAATTATCTCGATCGATAGGGCTACCCCAAAATAATCATCAGTAACTTTGAATTACTTCCTTATCTGCAAAAAGGAAGTCATTATTCCCCCCACTATGTTTTTTCCCTTCCCTTTAGTTATCCCAAGCATCTAGAGGACATGAGGGTCATATTTTCCAAAGTAGGATAAACACTTTGTTGAAATTGGAAGAGGAAAGAGAGAAGTTGAGAAGAAAATTCATAGTACATCAAAAAACAATCAAGAATTAGTATGTTAACAAATCAACTGGAAATATATATTTCAAAACCGATGATTTGGTTCTGAAATGGTATCATCCTTATGAAAAGAAAGGCATGAATATAAAGTTTCAATAATTATGGCTTGGCCCTTATGTGACACTTGAGAATATTAGAGTTGGTACCTACAACTACAAAACATGAAAGGAGAAATGGATATGCTACTAATAAATGGAAAATCATCCCTTTGAACCTCATCTCTTGTAATGAAAGCCATTTCTTAGTCGTCCTAGTTTTTATCATATTGGGATTTATGGTTTTGGTAACACTATATTTAATTATTCATGCTACCATAACTCTGTTGTGTCAATAAATTCTTGTGCTTGGGACACCAAATGACTCAATAAAATCCCTACCTAATAATACCTGCAATCACCTCAAATCATTCACATTGCTCATAGAAATAATGCTCAACCTCTAATGATGAAGAAGAAAGCAAGAAGGTAGCTCTGTGGTATAGATACACTGATAGCACCACCAAAGTGACACTAATTTACAAGTGCTGAGATATATATGGTATATTCAATAATTATAACTCTCCCCTTATTTGAAAAGAAGAAAATGATTATTTGAGTGCATACAAGAATGTGAGGAGATCATAGCTCTATCAAGTTACAATTACGCCGGAGGTGTTTCCTTGCACTGATGTAATTTATTGGATACTTCTAAGAGTGGAAACAGAGAAAAGTATTCTCATGAGTTAGGGAGGATCCAAAACAATCTCTTCCTTCCTTTGTCCTCACATATACCATTACTTTAAGTTCCCAAGCGTTAGCATTGGTATGACAGAGGAAAGTCTTGAGGCATGGCCACTAGATGTGAATGAATGTTATAAAAAATTATGGGTGAAGAGAAAAGATTCAAATCCAAATAAAATGGTTGTATTATACTTAGTTCCTTCACACTTCATATTAGCTAATATCCATGTTAATTTCCAGTTATATGGAGAAAATGATGTATCAACTCTGCGTGAATATTGGGTCTTAACAATGCACACAATAGTCACAATTGGCCACATTTTCAATTGGGGAGCCATTTTATCATCTAGTTTGGAGCAAACCAACATTACAATAGATAACACAATCTAAGTGCCTACATCTTAATTGTATATTTCTTCTCATCTATTTCATATTATGTGTGTTGCAAATTCATTTCCCAGCATGAAATGGTAGTGGAAGTCAACAAAACTTGTAGAACCAACATTGCATGGGTATTGTAAAAATTTGTGGGAATGGAAATATGTGAGAAACTACCAAATAATATGTGATGAATTTACTTGAGCGTTTTACACTCAGATCCATGATAATCCTACTCCATACATCTCTAAAACAACCTTTTGTGTGATGGAAAACATATGTGATTTGTATCATACTAAGGAACAGAATTATCTACGGATATATTGTGGATATGAACCTTGTCACATACTTCAATTTGAAAAACATTTTATGTTTTAAGAAACATTATGTTATATTTTATTATAAAGTATGTAATTAATGACCAAGTGGGGTCAAGGATAATTGAATGTAATTGCTGAATATTTTATTAATAAATAAATGAAATATGAGACAACACCTTAATTAAGCTATTAAATGAGTGTTTTAATGGTCACTTGGTGGAGAAGGATTGGTTGAGAGTAGATTGACACTTGGTAGAATCCTTAGACCAATTCTAGTTGTTGCACGAGGAAACTTCCCTATTTTTTTGGTCATGTTCCCCAAGAAAGTGGAACAAGAGCAGGTGGCTCATTAAGTGAAAACTGACCCAAAATACCTATGCATGCTAATAAAGATTCCCATTGAATACTGTTGAGGCTGCTCATTCTAGAATCGTGAACATTCTAGGTGAATGAAGTGCACAAGAAAATTCGATCGAGGGGACTAGCTGAAGTATGTTTTCAGTGGAAAGTGCTGAAGACCTGAACTAGTGCAGCTATTCTAAGTTGAGCTCATACTATTTCCTGCAGAACTGATTGACTACTGAACAATCAGTAGAGTTGCATAGGATTACTAAACTACATCTCTCACCTAGTACTTCTTCCAGGTGGACAAGGAGACAAGCTCGGGGGTCCTGAGATTTGTAGTCCAACTTTTCTCTTCCTTAAGCTGTTGTAACCTCATCTACATTTCCATGTTCTTCTTGATTTATCTAGCTTTCTAATTGTTAATTGTTATCTGGAAGGTTTGAGTTTAAGCAATGATATGTTATGATTATGTTTTGCTGCTTCTAGGGTTAGATAAAATAAATACTTTTACTGTGAAAAGATAGTTAAGTGTTGGATTAGATAGTTTAGGGTAAATTATTAGAAGGATTTCTAGTTTTACTGATAGATAGAAAAAATTACCTAATTGTATTTTTCCACACCTTTTATAAAGGTAGTACTTAGTATAGTAGGTTAGATTAACTTCAGATAAAGAATCGAATGAAGTATGCATGGATGCGAATTATTACTTCTACAGGTTCATAAGAGTGATTTGTATGTATGTTATTCCTTTTTATTTTAGATGTCTTTATTTAGACATAGTACTTGAATAACATAAACAGATTTGTTTAGGAAATATCTAAAAGTATAGGTTTAATGAATATGTACAATTGATTACAGAGTAGATAGACTACTTACTATAAGTCTATTATTATCATAATTAATAGTCATTATAAAAACAGAAGTTAAATAACCAAGATTAATGTAAAAAAAAAAGTAAACAAAGCTAAAAATTTACTGTAATAATTTCATCTAAGTAAAATGAAACTAGGATAACATTAAAATCAAATACTAACGATGTATTTAAACTAAGAGAAATTAGGGTTTTATAAATAAAACCTATTTGAAAGAAATTGTAAAAATATAATAACATTACCACCCCTTTTTACTAATAGAGGGGTTATTAATTTCACTCCTAAACCAAATCAAAGTTTACATACTTCATTTATTTAACCATAATTATCCGATAGATAAATCTACCAAAATTAAATATATTATCTAAGAGAAAACATTGTTAAAATTGTATGATAAATTAAAATGAGAGAAAATAAGTAATAACCTTTCAACATATATTAACTCACAAAATACAGTAAATAATTAGGTTGCGTAGTCCATCCTTTTTTTCCACCTACTTACTAAAGAAATTTATTACTGACAGTAAAAATCAAACTCTATTTTATAGTAACAAAAACTCTATTTAGGAGATTTTAAATAGAATCGAAGAAAACCACAACACTTAAAAATATCACAGTTGCCATCTCTTACTTAAAACCACAATGTATAATTATTACCAAAATATAAATTACAAAACAATAATCTTTGAGCTTATCCAAACTTTAAGTAGCACTTAAACCCTAATTCAAACTATATTAGTTAGGGCCCTATGGCCTTTTACAGACAGAGCCACGACTTAAAATCTAGTAAAAAAATAACATTTATGTAAATCAATTATAGCCAAAAAGGTCCCATAAGTAAGTTATCGAGTCACGGCTGTAAAAACCCCAAGATTTCCAACACAAAGTAGCCATGAGGGCTTCGAAAATTTCTTAAACAACATATCAAAGTATCAGCCACATGGCCTTTCAAAAATAAAAATAAAAAATAGTGTATCCATGGTCGTGTCGTAATCCAAAACACACAGAGCAACATATAGTCACGGACGAATAGTAACCCTACAACCACATGGGTAGTGGCAACAAATACACCATACAACGATTGTAGGAGATAACTCCAGGCCAGATTGATGCTTACCTGGAGGGTCACAAAGCTGAAATTTCCTGGAGTGGCATCTTCATGGATTGTATTTCCATCTTGGAGTATCCATTGAAGCCTGCAAATGTGAAAAAACTACAGATTGTTCAACCGTGTCAGTAGCGAAAATATTAAACTTACACAGTCCAAGAATGGACAAGAACTGAAAGATTTCATACCTGGATGTATTTTGTTTCCTTTGCTATGAGGAAGATGGTATGATCAAACCCTAGCCACAAGATGTGTAACTTGAGCTAATCAAAGGAAGTTTATGAAGAACAAAATGAGAAGGTTCAAAGTTACAAGGCTACACCACAATTGGACCTGAGTTCAAGTCCACCCAGTAACCATGATAGATTTATCACCTACAGACTTGATTTATGGAGAAAAATGAATCTACACTAAACAAAAGATAGTGGCCATAAGAACCTCTATACACAGAAGAAGAATCACTAATGGAAGGGTAGCTTACACAATGGAGTGACAGTTAGGCCATGTGGCCATGAGCCTGTGGCTCCTCACACCACAGCATGGAAAATGAAGATAGGAAAATGCGACTTTTTAGGGTTTAGAATATTATATATGGTAAAAAAACCAAAGTTCAAAACCCTATCAAATGAACATCGACCACGTGGCTCAAAGATTATTTGCAAAAGGTGGGTTTTGTTAAATAGTTCGGAACACCCTTGGAGCATCTTGCATACAATAGGGTATGACAACTAAAACCATGTGATAACCTTGTCATAGCTTTCATTATATTCCATCATGATTTTTATGCTGGTTTGATCCCTAATGATTAACATAGGAAGCTAGTAGTTAAACTAGGGTTTTATAGTATGATCTTTAACCTTGAAGTTATTTAAAAAAAAATTATGCACAAAAGCTACTCAATGATAATTGCATAATACAAATACCTTGTAATAGATTTAGGAGGATACAATAATGAGAAAAAAATCATTTATATATATATATACTTGCAACTATAGAAAATGCATAGCTAGAACAATAGCCTAGGTATTGAATTTGTATCAATTAAGATACTAGTGTTTGTTATCCCTTTCCCTTATGAAATGAAAACTTTACTAAGGTTAAAAGGGATATTTTTGTTTATAGAAAATAACCCTTTCAACCTTATACTAAAAATATTATCACTATAGTTTAAAGAAAATATAAATTATTGCTTCTCTTGTTGGTAAATACCAGGTCAGATTAGTAAACTCTCTATGCACTAGATTTCCAATTTGACTATTGATGAAAATTAAATGGGAAGGTATAATTATAGCAAAATGGAAAAGTAACTAGACTATGATCAGTTTATTAATACTTTTGTTTACCAAAAACTTTGTAGAACATAAATATACAGATCAACGATACCTCTTTCACTGCTCAAAGATGTAAAATAAATAAATTTACTAGCATTCTATTTTATGCTAGCTGAGATAATAATCTCGATCTGGAAACTGGTAAAAAACTTCTTACCTGTAAGGGACCTGTAAAAGAAGCATCACTTCATTGCATTAGCTATAAGCTAAGTAACCCTCGATCCCAATTGAAGTTCTTTTCTACTCTCATAATATAGTAAAACAAATTTAGTACTAGTAATTAAATATATGTTTCATTTCTTGTTATTCCAAATCATAACCTACTAAATCAAATCCTTAACATTGAATTATGAAAACAAACTAATAACTATGCAGAACTAGAGGTTAACAAAATATTCAGCTCCAGTTTAATACTGTTTAAAGAAACCATTAACGGTTAATTGTTCCTAGGCAATGATGAATACAAACATTTTATGTTACATGAAAATTTTTAAATTTTTATGAATTTTTGGAGTATTACACGTGGTGTCAGACCACAAGGTTCAGACACTAGGTTTGAATGTGGTCCAACCTGTATAGATAAAACAGTAAATTAAATGCATGCATACTGATTATTATTTTTGAAATGTAATTTCCAGAAAATGTTTCTGAGCTAAACTGCAGGTATGGAAAGACTTGAGGAATACGTAGATGAGGAGTCCCCATTTATTGAATGAAGTAATTCTAAAAGAGAACCCATACAAGAAGAAATAACTAATAACTCTTCTAAATTATTAGAAACGGTTAAGGAATTAAGAACTGAGATGGAAATAGTCAAAAACTAAGTTGAAATAATTCTGAGAGCTCAAGAGGAGCTAAATCCAATCTTAATGGAAAAATTTTAGAACGAAGAAAAATATAAATGAACGGAATCTGAAATATGTCCTACCAACACAAAAACAAAAAGTCTAAACAGTCTAAAATCAAAAGTAGCTCATCCTATGAGATTTATGGCGATCCACATAGGAAGAATTATCAGTATACTAGTGATAGTAGCAAAGATAATCATCATTCAAGAAAAAGAAAATTTAAGCCTTATGAAGAAATTTCAAGAGAATTTAAGAAAATAAAACCACCAAATTTCAATGGTGAAACTGAGAAGGGAGAAGAAGCTGAATAATGGTTGTCTGGGATGAAGAAATAGTTTCGAATTTACAATTACTCTAATTAGGTAAAAGGGATAATGACCATCTACAACCTAACTGGGAAGGAAGATATTTGGTGGCAGGACCTAAAACGATTAAACGGAATTAGGGAAAAAAACATTAACATGAGCATGTTTAAGAAATATTTTAAAAAGAAGTTCTTGCCAGAACAGTACTATGAAGAGAGAGCTAAGGAATTTTATGAATTGAAACTGGGAACAGTGAACATGAAAGAAGTAAATAGAAAATTCTTAATCCTGCTACATTTTGTACCTTACATTTTGGATCAAAAGCCTAAGGTACAGTGACTTCTAAGCTATTTACCTTTTCATATAAAAGATAGAATTGAATATGATAATCCAAAAACCTTGGAGGAGGTTATGCCCAAGGCGAATTTTTGCTATGAGAAGAATAAAAAAAGGGAAAGTATATCAAACTAGAAGGCTAAAAGATCTAATAATTTTGAACCAAAGAAGAAAGGTTTCATACCTAATCGTAGTTTTAGGAATAATAACACACAAAATTTTCCTATTAAAAATTTCCAAGGGAATAAAGGTAATTCATAGTTAGATCCAAATGGCCCTACAAATAAAGAACCTGTTAATAATCACAGTAATTACACCAATAATAATGAACGAAAATAATCAATAAAATGTTGGGAATGTAATGGTCCTCATTATGCATCAGTTTTCCCCAACTGGGATAAGACTATTAGCAACATACATACGATGTAGGACGAGATGACTATTGGTGATCTAGTAAGGACAATGCCCAGGATCAATGCAGCACTGAAAAATAGGTAGGTGGACTATCAAACTTCCATGGTGGAAGTGGAAGGTAAGCTGAATCAAACACCTATATCTATTTTAATTGATCCAGAGGCCATCTTAAGTTATATTTCTCCTGATTTAGTATAAAAATACAAGTTATCAGTAGAAAATTTTGCAAAGTCATGGTTAGTTTAGCTAGCTACTGGAAGATAGTGTGAAGATAGTTTTAAGAAGTTAAGATAGTTTTAAAAGTGTGAAGATAGTTTTAAAAAGTTAAAAAAATTATTAACTACTGCACCAATATTAAGAATTGATGACCCTAATAAAAACTTTATAGTATGTATCGATGCATGCAATGATGGTCTATGTGAAGTTCTAACTCGGGAAGGACATGTCATTGGATATGAGTCTAGGAAGCTGAAGATTCATGAGAAAAACTATGCAACCTATGACTTGGAATTGTCTACTGTCATACATGCCTTGAAAAGGTGGCGCCATCACTTAATCGGAAGAAATTTTATATTAATGATAGATAATAAAGAATTAAAATATTTATGGGATCAAGTTAACTTAAATGCAAGGCAAGCTAGGTGGCTAACTTTCCTTAGTGAGTACGATTTTAAAATTCAACATATTAAGGGAAAAAAATCAGGTTGTTGATGCTCTAAGCAGAAATGCAAAACTAAATTTTGTAGCAGCAGTCAACACCTATAAAACAAATTTAGAAGAACAACTAGAGGAAGGAGTAAGATTGAATGAAAATTATCAGAAGTTACAAGCAAAAGTAACAGAAAATTTAATTGAAATTTTAAGTACAGGGTATAGTATAAATGAAAAAGGATTATTACTGTATAAATACATATTGTATATACCTAATGTACCTAATATTATGTTACTAATTTTAAATGAAATTCATAAGACTCCTTACTTAGGACATCCTGGTTATCATAAAACTATAACCATGTTAAGGAAGGATTATTTTTTTCCAAACATGAAAAATGAAATGGTATAATACATTGCCAAGTGCTTTGAATGTCAACAAGTTAAGTCTGAACACCAAATTTTAGCTGGGTTACTTCAGCCATTACCTAACCCTAGCTGGAAGTGGGAAATAATCAGCCTTGATTTTATTACAGGACTACCTAGAAATCAAAATTTGAATGACTCAATAACGGTATTCGTTGATAAAATTAGTAAGGTAGCTCATTTTATACCTATAAAAACTACTTACAAGGCTACTAATATTGCTGATATATTCCTGAAACAAATTTTTCGTATACATGGGTTATCGAAAGTAACAATTTCAGATAGAGACCCTATGTTTACGGGCAATTTCTGGAAGTCTTTGTTTAAAAGATTGAATAAAAATTTAAATTTCAGTACCTCCTTCCATCCCCAAACAGATGGAAAGACTCAAAGAATGAACCAGGTATTGGAAGATATGCTCAGAATATATGTTAAAGAACAACCAAGTAAATGAAAGATTACTTACACTTGGTAGTGTTTGCTTACAACAACCACTACCAATCTTCAACAGGATACAGTCCATTCGAAATTTTGTATGGCACGAAGTGCAATACCCCCATATCATGGAGTAATCCAGTTGATAGGTTAGTATTACGACTTGAACTATTAAAAGAGATGGAGTTAATTGTAATACAGGTACAAGGTAACTTGAAAGTTGTGCAAGACTGACAAAAATGTCAAGCATATCTTAAATGAATTCAAAAGGAGTTCCAGGTTGGTGAACATGTCTTTATTAAGGTAAGTCCTAAAAAGAGTTCTCTAATATTGGGAAGTTGTGCTAAGTTAGCACCCTAATATTGTGGACCTTTTGCGATACTGTCTAGAATTGGATAGGTGGCATATCAATTGGCTTTACCACCAAATTTGAAGGTTCATAATGTTTTTCATATTTCTGTGTTAAAAAAATATGTACATGATGCTACTCATGTTATAAACTGGAATGATATGTAGGTGTAACCCGAAGGATATTTTCTGGTGGAACCAGATTGTATCCTCGAAAGGAGGGAGATCTTGCTTCGGAATCGCACCATTAGTCAGGTGAAGGTGCAATGGAAGCACCTAAGTCCAGAGGAAGCCACCTGGGAATTAAAGAGTCATATGCAGGATGCATATCTAATTCTGTTCCATGGTAATTCTGAGGATGAAGAATAAATAACATCGAGGACGATGTTATAATTTAAGGGTGTGTGTATGTCACATGCCTCAATTTGCAAAAAAAATTATGTTTTAAGAAACATTATGTTATATTTTATTATAAATTCTGTAATTAATGACCAAGTGGGGTCAATGATAATTGAATGTAATTGCTGAATATTTTATTAATAAATAAATGAAATATGAGACAACAGCTTAAGGAAGCTATTAAATGAGTGTTTTACTGGTCACTTGGTGGAGAAGGCTGGGTTGAGAGTAGATTGACACTTGGAAGCATCCTCAAACCACTTCTACCTGTTGTAGGAGGAAACTTCCCTATTTTTGTGGTCTTGTTCCCCAAGAAAGTGGAACAAGAGAAGGTTCTAATTAAGTGAAAACTGACCCAAAAGACCTAGGCATGCTAACAAAACTTCCCATTGAAGATAGTTGAGGCCGCTCATTCTGGAGTTGTGAACATTCTGGGTGAATGAAGTGCACAAGAAAATTCGATGGAGGGGACTAGCTGTAGTATGGTTTTGAGTGGAAAGTGTTGAAGACCTGAACTAGTGTAGCTATTCTAAGCTGAGCTCATATTGATGCATGAAGAACTTGTTCACTGATGAAAACTCAAAAGAGTTTCAGAGGATTACTAAACTACATCTCTCGCCTAGTAATTCTACCAGGTGGACCAGGAGATAAGCTCGACGATCCTGAGATTTGCAGTCAATCTTTTCTCCAAGAGTTGGTTGGAAGGAACAGGTTCCTTAAGTTGTTTTCACCTAATCTACATTTCCATATTCTACTTGATTTATATATATTTCTAATTGTTAATTTTTATCTGGAAGGTTTGAGTTTAAGCGATGATATGTTAAGATTTTGTTCTGCTACTGCTAGGGTCAGTTAAAAGAAATACTTTTACTGTGAAAAGATAGTTAAATGATAGATTATATAGTTTAGGGTAAATGATTAGAAGTATTTCTAGTTTTAGTGATAGATAGAAAAAATAACCTAACTGTATTTTTCCACACCTTTTATAAAGGTAGTACTCTAGTAATGTAGGTTAGATTAACTTCGGATCAAGAATCGAATGAAGTATGCATGAATGTGAATTATTACCTTTTACAAGTTCATAAGAGTGATTTGTATGTATTTTATTCCTTTTTATTCTAGATTTCTTTATTTAGACAGAGTACTTGAATAACATAAACATATTTGTTTACAAAAGATCTAAAAGTATAGGTTTAATTAGTCTATGTAATTTCTTATATAGTAGATAGAGAACTTACTATAAGTCTATTATTATCATAATTAATAGTCATTACAAAAACATAAATTAAATATCCAATATTAACTTAAAGAAATAGTAAACAAAGCTATAAATTTATTGTAATAATTTCATCTAAGTAAAATGAAACTAGGATAACATTAAAATCGAATACTAACTAGGTATTTAAACTAAGATAAATTAGGGTTTTATAAATAAAACCTATTTGAAAGAAACTGTAAAAATATAACAACATTACCACCCCTTTCTACTAACAGAGAGGTTATTCATTTCACTCCTAAACCAAATCAAAGTTTACATACTTCATTTATTTAACTATAACTATCCGGTAGATAAATCTACCAACATTAAATATATTATCTAAAAGAAAACAGTGTTAACACTGTAAGATAAATTAAAACAAGAGAAAATAAGTAATAACCTTTCAACATATATTAAATCAGAAAATACAGTAAAGAATTAGTTTGCATAGTCCATCCTTTTTTTCCATCTACTTACTGAAGTAATTTATTACTGACATTAAAAATCAAAATATATTTTAAATACTAAATGTCTGAAACATTTCTTATAGTAACAAAAACTATGTCTAGGACATTTTAAACAGAATTGAAGAAAATTATAATAGTTAAGAATAACACAGTTGCCATCTCTTACATAAAACCATAATGTATAATTATTACCAAAATATAAATTACAAAAAGTAAGCTTCGATCTTATCCAAACTTTAAGTAGCACTTAAACCCTAAACTGAAACTATATTAGTTATGGCCCTATGGCCTTTTACAAACAAATCCATGACTTCAAATTAGGTAACAAAATAACATTTTTGTAAATAAACTATAGCCAAAAATCTCCCATAAGTAAGTTATCGAGTCATGGTTGTAAAATCCCCAAGATTTCCAACACAAAGCAGCCACGAGGGCTTCGAAAATCTCTTAAAAAACATATTAAAGTATCTGCCACATGGCCTTTCAAAGCTTAAAAAAAATAAATAGGGAATCCATGGCTGTTCCATAATCCAAAACAAACAGAGAAACATATAGTCATGACCGAACAGTAACCCTACAACCACGTGGGTAATGACAACAAATACACCATACAACCATTGCAGGAGATAACCCAAGTACAGGCCGAGGATTACATGGAGGGTCACGAAGCTTGAAAATTTCCTGGCATGGCATTTTCATGGTTTGTATTTCTAGATTGGAGTATCCATTGAAGCCTGTAAAAGTTAAAAAAACATAAATTGTTAAACCCTATTAGTAGTGAAAATATTAAACTTACATAGTGCAAGAATGGACAAGAAATGAAATATCTCATACTTGGATGTATTTCATTGCTTTTTTTGTGAGGAAGACGGTATAATCAAACCCTAGCCACAAGATGTGCAACTCGAGCTAATCAAAAAATCTTTCAGAAGACCACGATGAGAAGGTTCAAAGTTACAAGGCTACACCACAATTGGACCAAAGTTCAAGTCCACGCAGTAACCATGACATAGTTCTTCACCTACAGACTTAGATTTATGGAAAAAAATGAATCTACACCGAATGAAATATAATTGCCATAAGAACCTCTACACACAGAAGAAGAACGACTAATGGCAGGGTAGCTTACACAATGGAGTGATAGCCAGGCCATGCGGCTCCTCACACCGTAACATGGAAAATGAAGATAGGTAAATGTGAATTTTTACGGTTTAGAATATTATATATGGTAAAATCTCCAAAGTTCAAAATCCTATCAAATAAACATTGACCACGTGGCTCAAAGATTATTTGGAAAAGGTGGGTTTTGTGATATAGTTTGGAAAACCCTTGGAGAATCTTGCATACAATAGGGTATGATAATTAAAACCATGTTATAACCTTTTCATAACTTTCATTATCTTCCATCATGATTTTTATGCTTCTTTGATCCCTAACGATTAACATAGGAAGGTAGTAGTTAAACTAGGGTTTTATAGTATGATTTTTAACCTTGAAGTTATTTAAGAAAAACTTATGCAAGAAAAATATTCAATGATAATTGCATAATAAACAATACCATGTAATAGTCTTAGGAGGATACAATAATGAGAAAAAAATAATTTATATATATCTATATATATATATATATATATATATATACTTTCAACTATAGAAAAGGCATAACTAGAATAATAACCTAGGTATTGAATTTGTATCATTCAAGATACTAGTGTTTTTTATCCCTTTCCCTTATGAAATAGAGGCTTTACTAAGGTTAAAAGGGATAGTTTTGTTTGTAGAAAATAACCCTTTCAACCTTATACCAAAAACATTATCACTATAGTTTAAAGAAAATATAAATTCTTGCTTCTCTTGTTGGTAAATACCACGTTAGATTAGTAAAGTGTTTATGCACTAGATTTTATTTTCAAATGTGAGTTACAACCAATTCACTTATGACTATATCCAAAATTATGTTGTCTAAGTTTACCCAATTTGAATATTGTTGAAAATTAAATGAACAGGTATAATTATAGCGAAATGGAAAATTGACTAGACTATGATCAGTTTATTAATACTTATGTTGACCAGAAACTTTGTAGAACATAAATATACAGATCAATGATACCTCTTTTACTGCTCAAATCTGTAAAATAAATAAATTTACTAGCATTCTATTTTATGCTAGTTGAGATAATAATCTCAATCTGGAAACTGGTAACAAAATTCTTACCTGTAAGGGACCTGTAAAAGAAGCATCACTTCACTGCATTAGATATAATCTAAGTAAGCCTTGATCTCAACCGAAGTTCTTTCCTACTTTCATAAGACAGTAAAACAAATTTAGTACTAGTAAGTAAACATATGTTTCATTTCATGTTATTCCAAATCGTAACCTGCTAAATGAAATCCTTAACATTGAATTTTGAAAACAAACTAATAAGTATGCATAACTAGAGGTTAATAAAATATTTAGTTATAGTTTAATACTATTTAAAGTAACCGTTAGTAGTTAATTGTTCCTAGGCATTGATGACTACAAACATTTTATGTTACATGAAAATTTTTAAATTTTGACGAATTTTTGGAGTATTACAAACCTCCAAACATATTCCCACTCTATTTTATTGACAATATAGTACTATCGGAGATTGCATATCAAGATTACGTAAATAGAGTGAGATCCATTATGTAAAATAATAAGAAATACATGTGGCCCAATTTGCCTCTAATTGATGGCAGCTATGTGATAGAGTTTTCCAGAGAGATGGAGAACGGAGTTCCATCTCTAAAAAAATTTGTTTTGGAAAAAAACTATTTAAGATACAAGATCCTAAAGTAGTAGTATATATACATTTCTAATTATTAATTTTTTTTCTTATACTCTTGATAGCAATGCAGAATAAGAGGTCTGTCGAAATCCCAAAAAAATCTAGAAGAAGTGTCATGTAAGTTGAGCAGAGGAGAATATAGTATAGACAAATCCTTCAATTTAAAATGGAAAAAAGAAACCTATGAGGAAGGAACAAGAGGATGATTCCATGAAAATTGATAAATAACAAATAAAAAAAGTGAAAGAAGGAAAGGAAAAGTCAAATAGGGTGCTAGAGGAAGCAAACAAAAATTTTGAAGAAGAGATAAAAAAGAAAAAGAACTGAAGATGAATGAATAAATTTTGAGGGTTTAGTAAATCTTCTTAAGGTCTCAATGAAAACATCAACCAAGGTTGCTTCACCAGCTCATGTACCTCCTTTTCCTATTCAAACCATCAATGGAAACTTTCCACTTGGGGGATTTGTTTTGTAAAAATTACCCAAAGCAAAGAGAAAACAATGTAATCAATGTATTTATTTGCATTCAACAACAATATAAAAAATTAGTGAAGAGAATATGAAAGAATTTTAATATCTTAAAGAATCTCAGTCAAACTAGGGTGAAGGTGATCACTAAAGTGAGCTTAATATCTCTTGGAACTTTTTAAATTATGGATTAAACTTTAGTTGATTTATATGTAATAATTTTGTTATTAGTCTACATTTTGTGGGATTGTGAGTTTTAGATGTTTAATTGTCAATGTAAAATCTTTGAATGAATGGGTACTTGAACTAATTTCAAGATGCCAAGAATATGGATTTTCAAAACTAGTTGATGACTTTTTGAAATTAACTTTAGTTAAGTAAGAATAAACAAAATACTAGTTTGAAACATACAATTCGATGTCATGTTTAGAAATGAACATAACATTGGTTAATCAAAGAATTCGAAACATATTGTCCTATGATATTCCATGTATTTACGAATGAATAGAATATTGGTTGAGTCAAAGTTGATTTTAAAATATAACTCCATACCAAGAAGAAAGTTTATTTAATATACCAAAATTGCATACCAATACTCATTGGTTAAGTAATGGATATGTTTCCATAGTACAAGCACTGTGTGTAACACCCCGGTTTTGACCCCGTTGCATTATATGTACATGATGTATATATTGTAAATGATCATGGTGCGGAGCTAAAGGCTAAGGCCCCACCATTGATTGGCTATGCTATGTTTCGGATTTAAATTGTCACTAATGGTATATCAGGGCATGCGGCATACATATCGAGTTTTTTCATCATGTAAGTATACATATTTAATTAAATAACCCAACCAGCTACGTTCACAGCAACTAAATTGAGAAGGGACATGATTTTCACAAGGATAAGGGTGGGAGGATGTCAAACCTTGGCCAATGGGGGAAAAATCCATGTGACACCTTCCCCTTGTTTTATCCAATCACTACCATTAAAAACTGCTACTGGTAGTTGGGGAAGTTATGGCTGGGAGTGGAGTGTGGCAGGACTGTTAGTCATTTCCCACACGCACACTCCACCTGTGGTTGTCTTCACAATGGAAAACGAAACCACCACCATCACTCCCGTAGACATAGTACTCTCTCTACGATGGTGCTGAAACACTCACGCACTTCCTACTCGACATTCTCTCCATTGTATGTTCAACCTCAAGCATAGGAAAGAATTGTTCATTCTCACACAGAGAAAATGTCCTGTTTCTCACGCAGAGGATTTTCCTTTTCTATTTGGTCTCTCACATCTAGGAGAGGGATCCATTTTCCACTGTCATTCACATTTTCCACACAGAGGAATCGAGTGTTTTTCAATCTGTATTTGGGATTGGGTGTGAATATCCTCTCACGCACTGGGTTCTACGTTGTTGCCACTCACGTAGAAAGCTGGGAGCTGCTTGGTCATTGTCACCCATGATTTTTCCTGTGGAGAGCCATTTTACGTTCAGGGACTATGTGTAAGTTTTCCTCACTGATTTGTGGCTCGTGCATGTGTGTTTCCCTTTGTATTTTGGGGTCTGGTGTAAGTTTCTCTCACGCACAGGCTGGGAGACTATATTTCTTCCCCAGTGTGGCCTGTGCAAGTCTTTCCTCTTGCTTAGTTGTCCAGGATGGACTGTCGTCTTTCCTCATGTTGTGACTACATTTTTTGTTGTGTTTCGGACTATTGTAACTCACTTGGGAGCCATTTTCCTTGTTAAGCTGTAACAGTTGATTGATTGCATGTGTGCAATGGTTGGTCTTCAGATTTTGTTGGGATAAGGGATGGGCGCTTGGTTTTCTTGATAAACTTGGTGTGTTTGGAGACCACAAAGACAGATCTATAGGGTTGGAATTATTCTCCACAACCCCTGAATAGCACTGGAAGGGAATGCAGGGCCTAAGGGACTATGTAGCAGAGAAGGGACTGATTCCTTGTGTTGGGTGTGTGTGGGTGTCTTAGAAGCCAGGATAGTTCTAGTGTAGGTGTTCTTGGCTCTGTAGTGAGCTCACCAGCTTAGCATTTAGCCTTTCCCAACTCTTTAATGGCCTGATAAACTTGACCATGTTGGCTTGGTTGTCTTGTTGATGGCTTGATAAACCCAATTGTGTTGGCTTGGCTGTGTTTTATCTATCCTTGGCTATGTGTAAGTCTACTTGTTCCCTTATTCCTTGGAGAATCATGCCCAGCTTGGGGGTGGCAGCGTTGCTGAGAGATTAAGGAGCATGCTAGCCTATGGTTGGGTGGAATGTTGTAGCGACGTAGCTGGTTGAAGAACGAGATCTTCATAAGATAAGTAATCTTGTCCATTTTACTTTTGCAATCCTATTTTCTGTTAATTAATGTGATGAACATGTTGAATGAAAGCTTGTATAAATGTCTGTTGCTTCTACTGTGCATGATAAATGTTCATGTGTGCATGTTCTAGTTCAAAGCATTCATTTCAGCATTTTATGAATTTTACATGTTCATGGGGATAGTTGCCCAGATGGTTAATGCCATGGTAGCATCCTCTTCAACGGTCGAAGGGTTGGGGACGTGACACTATGGAAAAACATTGTAAATAACTGATGGCCACCCATAAATCACATAGGTGATATCAATAGACATTGGTTAAGAGGTGTAAAATTTTAATTGATTAGGACTTATATATCCATGTTATAAACAAACAAATTCAAATAATTTCCTAATATGACACTGGTATAGTTTGACCAAATGAAAACAACCTCCTATTTTTAATGGAGATAGTTTGACCAAATCAAACATATATGGTATTACCAAAAACATGTTTTGTATGTCGTAATCTCATTTGAATCATCTCTAAAAGGTAACACTTAAAGTGTGGTTCAAGTTTCTTCATGTAAACAACTTTGTAAGTGCAATTGCTAAAACCACCTCTTGATTTTAAGACAATAGCTTCAACAAATAAAATATAACATCATTTTAGACCTCCTCCCTCGACCTCCTCCCTCCTTCTACTCCTACACTGAACCTCAACCCTTCTCTTCCTCTCTCTCTCCTCCACCCATTCCCTTCTCCTCCTCCTCCCTCTCCCTCTTCCTCCTCTATCCCTTCTCCTCCCTTTCCCTCCTCCTCCTCCTTCCTTATCCTCTCCCTCTCCTCCTCCTCCCTCCTCAACTTCTTTCCTCCTCCTCTCCATACTAATATTCCTCCTCCCTCCTAAATTTATTTCTTCCTCCTCTCCATACTCATCCTCCTCTCCATACCCCTGCTCCCTCTCTCCTCCACCATCGCTTTCTCCTCCACTCTCCTTCCACCTCCTTCTCCTCTCCTCTCCCTCCTACACCTCCTCCCTCCTCCTCCACCCTCTCCCATCCTCATTTTCCTCAATCCCTCCTCCAACTTCTCCCTCCTCCTCCACCCCCTTCTCTCTCCTCGTCCTCCCTCCATTATCCTCCCTTTCTACCTACCCCTCCTCCCTATCCTCCTCCATGCAACCCCCTCCTTTCCTCCTCCATCTCTCTCCTTCCTCCACCTCATCCCTTGTCCCTCACTCAACCACCATCCCTCTACCTCTTCCTCTCTCCCACACCCTCCCTCACTCCTCCTCCTCCATTCCTTATCCTCCATATCCCATTGACCTTCCCTTGTCCTCCTCCTCCTGTCTCCCTCCTCCGCCACCTCCCTTCTCCTTCCTCTCTCTCTACTCCCATCTCTTTCTCTCTCTCCCCCACTATCTCTCCATCCTCCCTCCCCTGCTCCTTTACTCCTATCCTTCCACCCCCTCTCTTTTCCTCCTCCACCCCTACCCTCCTCATCTTCCTCTCCCCATCCTCCACCTCATAGCCCCACTCCTTTCCTCCTCCCTCTACCTCCTCCTCCACCTATCTATCCCTCCTCCACCTCCTCCCTCCTCCCTATCCCCTCTCCCCTCTACCCTCCCTCTACCTCCTCCTTCTGTCTCCCACACCCTTGATCACTCCTCCTCTTGCTCCTCTCTCCCACACCTTTCCTCTCTCCTCCTCCTCCATCTTCCCTTGACCCTCCCTCCACCTCATCCTCTCTCCCTCCTCCACCACCTTCCTTCTCCTCCTTCTCCCTCTACTCCTAGTTTCTCCTCTCTTCCCCACACTCTCTCTCTCCCCCTCTCCATTACCCCTATCCCTTCCACACCTTCTCCACCCTTTTCCTCCTCTACCCTACACCGCCTCTCTCCCTCCTCCCTCTTTCCCTCCACCCCCTCATCCCTTCTCCTCCCTCTCCCCTATCCAACCTCCTCCTCTCTCCCCTACCCTCTCTCCCTCCTCCCTTCCCTCCTCTTTCCTCCCTCTCTCCTTTCCTCCTCCTCTTCTACCTCCTCCACCCTCTCCCTCCTCCACCCCCTCCCTTCTCTTCCCTCTTCCCCCCTCCAACCTCCTCCTCTATCCCATGCCTTCTCTCCCTCCTCCCTCCCTTGCTCCTTTCCTCATCCTCTTTCGCCACCCCTCTTCCTCCTCGTCGTCCTCTCTCCCTCCTCCATGCCCTTCCTGTACCTCAACTCCCCCTCCTCCACACACTCCCTCCTCATCTTCCTCTCTCCCTCCTCCTCTTCCTCTCTCCCTCCTCCTCCTCTCTCTCTCCTCCATCCCCTCTCTCCTTCCTCTACCCCTCCCTCCTCCTCTTCCTCTCTAGCTTCTCACTCCCTCCTCATCTCCCTCTCTCCCTCCTCCTCCTCCCTCCCTTCTCCTCTTCTTCCCTCTGCCCCTCCTCCCTCTCCTCCTCCTCCTCTTAGCCCCACTCCTTTCCTCCTCCCTCTCTTCTCCTCCTCTCTCCTTTCTCCGCCTTGTCCCTCCTCCATCTCCCCTCTACCCTCCCTTTGCATCCTCCTTCTGTCTCCCACACCCTCCATCATTCCTCCTCCTCCTCCTCTCTCCCACACCCTCCCTCTCTCCTCCTCCTCCTCTCTCCCTCCTCCTCATTTTCCCTCCCCTGCCCTCTCTCCCTCCTTCATCCCCCACTCCTTTCCAACTCCTCTTCATCCACCCGTCTCTCTTCCACACCTTCTCCACCCTCTACCTCCTCTCTCCCCCTTCCATCCCCTCATTTCCTCCCTCCCTCTCACTCCTTCCTCCTCTGTCCCTCCTATTGCCCCTCATTTCCTCCCTTAAACCTTAATAACAAAATTTGAATGACTAGAGATGTAGGACATATGAAGTTGTATTTTCATATCTATGTTTGTAGGATTAAAAACTCAAATTATTATTGGAGTCTTTAAACAAATTAATACCCAAAAATAATTAAAATTTTTTGCATACTTTACAAAGTAATAAAAAATATACAATTTATTTTTTGGCATACTTTATAAAGATTTAAAAAATACAATTAAAAAAATGCAAGCTTTTGGCATACACTCTTCTGACATATTTTGAATTTTTTTTTTTAAATATACAACTTCTTTTACATGCTAAAAATAAAATAAAAAAATACACGATTTGCCTTATGCTCTTGAAGAAAAATTCATTAACATATAGAGCTATACCCATGAATAGAAAAAATTGCATTCTCCAATTAGCTCTAATGAGAATACTAAGAAACCACAGCTACAACTATTCCCTACCAACACAGATGAGCCCAAGCTATTGACTCAGGACTCTTGCTTATGGGATTATGTGGAAGACATTACAAGACTAATGCATAAGAATGTTGATACTGCTGAAAAAAGAAAAGATCTGGAGAATCGAGTGAGGGTAGGGCTTTGAATGATTCCCATCGTTTGTGCATGGAAGATCTGTTGACTGATGAATCTACCCTTGAAACTGTGGTCAATTGGTTGTGGCCTTAGATGAAACAACATAAAGCAATATAAAATATTAGAAAGGAAACAACAAAAAGCATAAAGGAAAATTTATAATATTTCTCTTCAAATTGTGTTTTTTCTAAGTGGATTTAATGGAAAATTTTGGGAATCTTTATTTATTGAATATAAATTATACATTTTGTTTTAATTTATTGAAATCTAGATTATACATTTTTGTTAAAATACAAATTGTTAAATTGTTTTTTCAGTGTAAGAGGAAACATTATAGAATCTCTTTATAAAAATTGTGTCCATTGGCCAAAACAAAAGGATATAAAAGCAATAACTATTTTTATAAAATTCATGTTAATAAAAGAAGATATAAAAAATATATATTTAATATATTTTTATCATTTATTGATATAGGATTTGTAATATTGAGAATTGAAGTCAAAACTTTCATTCTCTAACAATACAATTTGCAAAATTACAAAAATATTTTTAGATTATCATGGTAACAAGGATTAATCTAATATACGGGTAGCCCATAGAGTAAGATCTCCATTTGAGATTACAATTACTTAAATCCTTTGATATAAGATTATGGTGTTGTGATTCTAGAAAGTCTTAAAAATTTAACATATTTAGGTCATTTCTTAAGAAAATTAGGTATTTTAATTAATGAATATTTAATTAGTAAAATGTTTTATATTAGAGTAAACATTGTATGATCATTTTTGTTTTTATTGTTTTATTAAGATTTAGAGAACATGATGAGAGAATCTCATATTTTCAATGTTCATATTAATTTTTTCCATGGTAGTAAAGCATCTATTTGTATGATATTAATTTTGGACAATATAAAACAACTTCATGTCTAATCATGTTAATTGCATCTTAGCTTATGTGATTAAAATGAGAAGTTGTTTATCTACCTCACTTAAGTTCAAATCTTGTTTTTGAAATGTTTTCCATTTTTTGTGCCTTAATTTATGTTGACAAGGTACCAATAATATCACTATTGTAAGTGTTTAAAAGTGAGATAAGATATTTCCAACCATTACCCAAATGAGATTATCTCAACCAATTGTAGACAATATTTCATTCCTGTTTTTTACTACTTTTCATTCAAAAAAATGTTACTTCATTATTTCTACCAGCCATACCAAACTAGTACCCCATATTGGGTGGTCTTTAGACAGAAGGAAAATATGACAACATGTGGCAGGTCCTAAAGAGAGTATGGGACCAACGAAACATGTCCATCCTCCTTCTAAAAGGATTTCCACCTTGCCCCTATTAATAAATTTATCAACCTCCTCATTCGCTCTCAGCTCCAATGAAAAATGATATATATCAGTTCTATTGTCATCCTTTTAATGGAATTGTGGAAATAGATCAACACTCTGGTGTAAAGTAGGCTTGCAATTATTCTTTTTATAGGATGAAACCCATGAAATGGATTGATATCATTCTAGGTACCAACACATAGGAAACTAGTGCAATGAGTTATTTCAAAATCAGTCATCTGAGAACCTAATTTCGGCACCATGAGGGTATATGGGTATGAGATATAGGGTTTTTGTAATGATTTTTGTAGCATTGGATAGGTACTTCCACATGGATATCGTCTGATAGGTGGAAGGTGTCATTCAATGAATCTGAGACATAGGAGATCCAATTTATTAAAGTGAAATGTTAAAGTGAATGTACTTTTGTAATTACTTTATGTAAATTATATAGAAAGCCCATGGTATTTGTTATCCCATGGAATTGGAGTGATGTATTTTCATAATCTAATGTTATTAAAGGAAATCTAGGTGAGAAGAGGTGACACACAATAGTCACACAAAGTGAGTGAGATCTCATTGAGTGGTTAGAGAAGGAATTATAAGGACTTCCCCTATATATATTTTTCAAGTATGTTCTCAATATCCATCCTCTCAAATATTAATTCAATTTACTAATGATTACGCTATAATTGAACCCTAATTAACCTCATAATTGACCCATAATTACCCCAGTTAACCACTAATAGCACCTAAATGACCCCTACATGACCACTAATTAGCCTACATAATCCATGCTAACCACTAATTAACCCTTGATAGCCTATAAATTTTCTCTAATTTTTTAGATGGAAAACCTCATGGAGAAACCCAAGGGATGCCTCTAAAAATTCATAGATGTCATATTCCCTAGTAAGCCCATTGATGTAGACAAGTGTGCCTCACACATAAGGATTTGAAATGGAAACATGCCACCATGAACCTAAATAAATTCCCAACATCATGAGAAATCTTGGTTTATCTAATCCTTGGGATTAAATGGACCATACTTACCCATAGTTGACCCATAATTACCCCTAGTTAACCCATAATTGACCCCTAATTACCACAAATTTACCCGTAATTGACCACTTATTAACCCCTGATTACCACAACTCATTACCATATAACTACCACCAAATGACCCTTAATTACTCGTAATTGACCATAAATTAACCTTAAATGATCACTAATCAATCCTATATTACACTTCATTTACCCATGATTACCCATAAACAACCCCCACTATCTAGGTGGGGATCAAGTCCATCAAACAGGCCTTATAGAGGGATTTGTTTGGCTTGTGAGTGGGATATGGTGGCCATTTTGGGATGTATAACACTGGAGATTTTTTTTTAACTACTAGGATATGGTTTTGGATTAAAATCTATGACCTAAGCTCATATAGTTTCCTCTATGTTTCGTGGGTCATGTGTAGTGCCCCAAAAAACCACACATGTCCTACACAAGAAATATTTAACATTTGAGTGAGATATGTTCAGCACCAGTCCTAAACATATATTTCTAGGGCTCACATGTCATGTTTTGTCACTTCAAGAATCACACATGCCCATAATACACAATGTATGGCCTTTGGGTTTGATATTATGGTGATTCAAGGTTTGAAATTGTTAGAATATAATCCGTAGGGATTATATATTGTAAATAAATAAATAAATCTGAATAGTAGGAAGCCGAAAAGGATGGGTGGAAGGTGAAACACAACCATCATATCAATTGTATAAATATATGCATTGGCATTGGATTAATATAGAATCGGGAGTTATACCTATCAGTGGTATCAGAGCTTGGCTATTTGCCATAACTCCTGCCTCTTGCATTTCAATCCTGGCATTCTACTTGCCAGTCCATTGCCAGACTGACTACTCTGCCAGTCACATGCATTGTATGCGTTATTCTCTTGGAGACCTACCTAACCCTAATCTGTTGAACCTGGGTGCAATTGGAATTGCGTTGAGTGTGTGAGACCATTCGCTATTATTGCCTACAAAATCATGTTTTGAAGCACTAAAAACATTAAAAGAACTGTATGATTCACACTCTGAAATGGAAGTTATTCAACTAATATGAAAACTATTCAGTCTTGAAGCAAAAGACAATGATCCCATGTTAGTTTCCTCTGAAATCAAATCTATCATGCACAAGATTCAAGCCTCTGGTATGAAACCAGATCTTCCTCTTGCAGCATTTGTAAAATATTTGTATCCTGCTCACTCCAACTATCTTAAGTCATTGCAAGCTAGTGACAAGTTCAAATCACTAACATTTGACACCCTGGTAGAAAAGATAGCTGACAGAGAGAAAGCCTTTGGTAAGAAGTCAACCGAGCATTCTAGAGAATCACTTTGCTTTTCTCAAAAAGAAAAGAACCATACCAAAGACCAATCCAAAGATCATCTTAAAAGAGAAATAAGTAAGAGAGGCAGAGGAAGAAGAAACTTCATAGGCAGAGGGGGCATAAACAACTTCAGCAAAAGATCAGATTTGCAGTGCAAGCATTGTGGAAAGACTGGGCACACATCAGATCCATGTTGGGCTTCATGGGACTCCATCAAAGACAAGCACAACTAGAAGAAAGATGACAATAAAAATCAAGATGCTAGTAAATCTTATGATTCTGCTCATTGTATTGTTGCACATTGTAATATTGGAATTAATGAAATGACTTCACTTTCATCTTACAAATATTGTTGGCTGCTTGATACTGGTGCAACATCACACATGACATTTAGAAAAGACTGTTTTGAAGAACTTAATGAAACAATAGATGGCATAGTTTACTTTACAGATAAGTCAAGTATTAAACCAAAGGGAATGGGCACCATTCGACTGAAGATGCCTGGATTCCCTGATTTCTTGTTGAAGAATGTTCTTTATCTTCCAGAGTTGCAGAGAAGCCTGCTGTCCTTGCTGGAGATTCAACAGCAAGGCCATTCCATCCAAATGTTTGATGGAATCATAGAAATAATAAAGTCCTCTGACAACGAAGTCATCATGACTGGATACGAAGATGGGAAGCTGCTGAAGCTCAAGGGTTCATCTGCAAGAGTTCAGAACTATGCCTGCCTCTCTCGGCATGGAGAAGGTAATTTGTCATCTAGTTCATTGTGGCATGCAATATTTGGTCATCTAAATTATAACAGTCTTCGTTTGTTGAGAAAGAATGGTGTATTTGGTTTGCCCACCATTCCCAAAGAGAAGAAAAAATGTGATGCATGTATATTAGGGAAACATAGTAAGATGCCATTCCATGAATCTAATTTTAGAGCAAGTAGGAAATTAGAATTAGTGCATTTTGATTTATGTGGCCCAATGCCAACTCCTTCTGCAAATGGGAATAAGCATTTTATGACATTTGTTGATGACTACTCAAGAATGTGTTGGATTTACTGTTTAAAGACAAAATTAGAAGCATTTCAAACATTCAAAGACTTTCATGCATTGATAAAAAAACAAGCACAATCAAAAATTGGTACACTTCATACTGATAATGGGAAAGAATACACTTCAAATGTTTTTGAAAATTATCTTTTCCAACATGGAATTGCACATCAAACTACCGTTCCCTACAATCCTCAACAAAATGGTGTAGCAGGAAGAATGAATAGAACCATAATGAATATGGTTCGCTCTATGATGTTTTTCAAGAATGTAAAACTAATGTTTTGAGGTGATGCAGTAAAATGTGCAGCCTTTTTGAGAAACAGAAGTCCCTCAAATGCACTTGATAACAAGACTCCACATGAAATGTGGTTTGGCCATCTCCCTTTAGTCAGGCATCTCGAAGTTTTTGGTTCCACCTGCTATGCCTTCATTCCAAAGGAGCAAAGAAACAATCTTGGTGATCGAAGCAGAAAATGCATTTTCCTGGGGTACGAAGAATACTCCAAGGCATACCATCTGTATGATGAGGTAAACAAGAAATTTGTTATTTCTAGAGATGTCATTTTTCTTGAAACTAATAAAAATCACCAGTCCTTTGAGAGACAGCTTGATCATTTGGAAATTTATCCTAATTCAAATACATATTCTGAAAATGAATATGAAATTCCAAACCTTGAAGGGGGGATTCCTATTCTGGATCAACCTTTGGAATTTCCATATGAAGCACCAACTCCCCCGCATGAAGAAGTTCCTGCTACTTCACTTGAACAAGAGGTTCAACTGGATGATGTGATTGAGAGAATTGAAAGACTCTCAATCAATGATGAAGCACCACCAGCTGATCAACTAGGACCATCACGGAAGATTCCTAAATGGGCCACAAAGACATTTGAAAGTGTCCATCCAGATGAAGTTGGAAATACGGGAACGAGAAGTTCAAAAAGACATGAAGATGGAGGAGGAGCAGATAATTCAGGTTATGACATGGATGTATCATTTGATTGTGAATTTAATTTATCTACTAACTTTGAACCAACTTCCTCTGAACAAGCTTCTACTTTTGTTGAGTGGAAAGAATCTATGCAGAATGAGTATGATGCACTCATAAAGAATGGAACCTGGAAGTTGGTTGACCCTCCATTTGGAACCAAACCAATTGGCTGCAAGTGGATGTACAAGAACAAATACAAATTAGATGGCTCACTTGAAAAGCACAAAGTGAGGCTTGTAGCAAAAGGCTATGCACAGAAAGAAGGAATTGACTATGAAGAAACATTTTCTCCTACAGCAAAATGGGCTACCATCCGTACCTTACTCTCTTTAGCTGCTCAGAAAGAGTGGAAAGTTCATCAAATGGATGTGAAGGCTGCTTTCTTGAATGGAGACTTGAAGGAGAATGTCTTCATGTCTCAGCCAGAAGGATTTTTTGTGAAAGGAAAAGAGCAAAAGGTATGCAAGCTTGTCAAATCCTTGTATGGCCTAAAACAAGCACCTCGCGCATGGTATGAAAAGTTAACTGAGCATCTTTCGAAGTTAAATGTCAAACATTTTGATCTTGATGATGCAACACTATTTATAAAGAAATTTGGAAGATATGTTGTGTATCTTGTGGTGTACGTAGATGATCTTTTGATGACAGGGAACAATGAGAGCTATATAGCATCCATAAAGAAAGATTTGAAAAAGATCTTTGAAATGACAGATATGGGACATCTCCACTATTACTTAGGAATTGAAGTCACTCAACATCCTAAGTATATTTTCCTATCTCAGAAAAAATATGTTGGAGAACTACTAAACAAATTTTTCATGACATAATGCACCCCTATATCTACTCCAATGGAACAGAAAATGAAGCTCACATCAAGTGACGGAAAATAATTTGAGGATGTGACCAAGTATCAACAACTTGTAGGAAGCCTTATCTACCTTACAACAACTAGACCAGATATTTCTTATGTTGTTGGCATACTTTCAAGGTTCATGCATAAACCTTGTGAAGGACACTGGTCAGCTGCAAAAAGAGTTCTAAGATACTTGAAGGGGACTCAAGACGTTGGACTCAAGTACTCTAAAGTGGATGACTTCAAACTTATTGGGTACTCAGACTCAAATTTTGATGGCGATAAGGAGACAGGAGTATCAACTTCTAGATACACTATGAGTCTTGGATCAGCAGCTGTCTCATGGAGATCACGCAGACAGTCAGTTCCGGAAGATTCAGCAACAGAAGCAGAATATGTGGCTGCAGCTGAAGCAATGAAAGAAATAGTATGGCTTAGGAAGATACTTGAATATTTGCAAGAAAAACAAGAGGACTCCACACCATTATTGATCAACAATACTTCTGCAATCAAGCTGGCTAAGAATCCTAGATTCCATGATCGAACCAAGCACATCAACACAAAGTATCATTTGATTCGACATCATGTAGAGGCCAAGACAATCCATCTTCGACATTGTTCCACAAATGATCAAATTGTAGAAATATTCACCAAAGTGCTTGGACGAGAAAAGTTTGAAAGATTCATAAACATGCTCAGACTTACGAACACCCCTTTGGATTAAGAGGGGGATTGTTAGAATATAATATGTAGGGATTATATATTGTAAATAAATAAATAAATCTGAATAGTAGGAATCCGAAAAGGCTGGGCGGAAGGTGAAACACAACCGTCATATCAATTGTATAAATATATGCATTGGCATTGGAATAATATAGAATCAGGAGTTATACCTATCATAAATGAATGATATGTTTCTTGGGGATAAGGGCATAGTTTGGTGCAAAAACCTAGGTTCTAAATCCATGGAATCTATATCTAATCCCTACATGCCATGTGTGGGGACATAAGCCACAACATAGGCCATGCTTAGGCATTATTTGGCATGTGAGTAAGATCTAGTGTAACATTTGAAGGCTTAGTAAACCATGGTACTAAGGACCCAAGTCATGGTCCATGGCAAAGATAATTTTAAGGGTGAATTTTATCCCATGGGCGAATTTTAAGGAGTGACCAAAAAAGGGTGGGAAAATTTTTAATATTAAAATGGTTCTTTTTATTTAATAAATTATCCCATTTTTATTTTACATATAATTTCCCCAAATTAAATAGCCTACACTATGAAAGAGGTAAAATTGATAAAATGGAATTTATCCCACTCGATTATGGGGGAAATATTGACATTCGCCTGTATTTATTCAGTAATAGAGGTGAATAACACTCAAATAGACAGAATTTTTCAGTTTTGGAGAAGAAACTGAGATGGTTTGTCCCGACTTATGGATGATAGGTTAAAAATTTGGTACTTTGCCCCCTGATTTATGGATCTTTGGGTAAACTAGTCTTAGTTCATCCTCAATTTGGATAAAAAAGAATTCGTTCATCCTCTATTTGGGTTTTTGGGAGGAAGTAAATAATCTATGTTGGTTAGCAAAAACCATGATTGGTGTGAATTTGTTTTAGTATTCCTTATAGGTGATATCTGCTATGATGGTGGGACATTTGGGAAAAATCACACTTTTCAGTGCTTCTATTGCCACTTCTTTTGTAGGTGTTATGGGATTACATGTGTTGGTATGATTTATAAACTTTGCTATTGATGTTTACTTTGTTATCATTGGATGTTTTACAGTGTATAAAGGAAATTATGAGGTTTCGTTTCTTGAAAAACACAAAAAGAGAGGATTGGCATTTCTAATTATTTTTTTTATTCTTCCATGAGTGTAACTATCAACACATCAAGGTATTTATTTGGGTGATCTTGTTTCTCTTTTAATATTTGTGTGAAATCCACCCAAGGTGGAATAAACGCTGCAAATTCTACATATTTCTGAAAGTCCCTTGTGACCTACTTTACGAGCTCTATTTTTATCTAATCTTAAATTAAATTGTTCATTTTGTGTAATAGGTTTGTTATCCCTTAAAAAATTGTTGGATATTATAATGGTGGCGTAGTAGGAGTTTCCTACACAACAATGGAAAACACAACCATCACAGTGCACAACAATATGATAACATACTAAAGATACCCTCTAAAACAGTTCTTTTCTATTTTGTATAGTTGGTGGGGAACTTACAAATAGATTGCTCAACTAATTATTCCCTATTAGTGAGGACAAGGTAACAATACTCTTAGTCTCTTACAATTCCTTTTAATCTTTTCAAACAGTTCGTGGTGCACTCATATATAAATTACACAACTGATTATTCCTTATATATGAGGATATGGTAAGACTACTTTTTAGTCTCTTCATGCTCAACAAATTAGAGTGGGGCCTGAATCATATGCTCCACATCATCCTCTCATTCTAAAAAAATTCATTATATCATTTTCTAGCTCGGCTATAAGTGGAAATTGATGAACAAAACCAACCATTTGCGGCTTCTGAGATCTAAGTGGTTTCCTCTAGTCCTTTTTCTTTTCATCACACTAATGTTGGCAAATTCATCTTTTGGCGGTAATAATTCATGCATACACCCTTCAACAATTTCATATGTTTCTTTCGCTAGATGATGTGATATCCAGTCTCCAACTCGTTCATGTTCTTATTCAACTACATTAAATTCTTATAAATATGCAACATTAAAAATATTAGAGATATTCAGATATTCTGGCAATTCAACTTCATAAGCATTACCATAGGGATTCCCATATTATTTTGCAAGGGATAATGTTCTTGGACTTCACTGTGTTATATGTTTTAGTAGGAAAAATTTCTTTCCTCAAATGCATTACAGACACTTTGTGGACAAGCCTATCGAGCAAAGCAATATCATTTGCTTGGGATTCAATTACAGAGATCAATTGTTTACATTTTTTGTGTAAGTATGCCACTTGCTTTGATATGGACATATATGGGACATTGTGTAAGTATAACACTTCTTGGTTAGCATGACCCATGATTGGTGTGAATATGTTTCAGTATTCCCTGCAGGTGATACATGTTATGATGGCACGACATTTGGGAAAAATCGCACTTTCTAGTGTTTCTATTGCCACTTATTTTGCAGGTTTTAGAAGATTACATGTGTTGGTATGATTTATAAAATTTTCTAATGATTTTTACTTTCCTATCATTGGATTTTTTACAGTGTATAAAGGAATTCATGAGATTTCATTTCTTGAAAAATGCAAAAAGAGAGGATTGGAATTTCCAATTGTTGTTTTTGTTCTTCCGTGATTGTAACTTTCAACACATCAAGGAATGTGTTTGGGACATCATGTTTCTCTATTAATATTTGTGTGAAATCCACCCAAGCTGGACTAAACGCTGCAAATTCTACATATTTTTGAAAGTCCCTTATGACCTACTTTAGGAGCTCTATTTTTATTTACTCTTAAATTAAATTGTTTGTTTTGTGTAATAAGTTTGTTATCCCTTAAAAAAAATTGTTTGGTATTCTAATGGTTGCAAAAGTAGGAGTTTCCTACACAACTGTCACAGTGCACAACAATATGATAACTTACTAAAGCTACCCTCTAAAATAGTTCTTTTCTATTTTTAACAGTTGGTGGGGAACTTCCAAATAGATTTCTGAACTAATTATTACCTGTTAACGAGGATACGGAAACACTACTTTTAGTCTCTTACAATTCCCTTTTATATTTTCAAACAGTTTGTGGTGCACTCAAAGATAAAATTACACAACTTATTATTCCTTATATATGAGGATATGGTAATACTACTTTTTGGTCTCTTCATGGTCACCGAATTATAGTTGAGGGTGATTCCATGAAGGTGGGTAACACTATTTGGCCAAATTTTTCAATGAAAACCTGATTTTTTACTCATGTGGTAGATAAAATCCCTCGAATAGCATATATGCCATGTGAATTTCAACTTAAAGTAAAAAACAAATTGTAGAATATTATGTTGGCTTCTGAATGCTATTTTCTTAAAAATATTCTGATGTCATTTAATGTGTGAAATTTTGCATTTAATGAACTGTGTGACCTTAAAAATTTGAATAAGTAAATAAGTGGCTCGTACCCAGTCCCAATAATTCATTCTTACATTAATAATTTAAAATATATATATATATGAGCATGATCTACACAAAATGATATGTGGTGTGCATATTTTTCTTAATTTATTTTGCAATATACAATTATTTATTATTTTTAGAAAGTGACCACATCTGATTTCAACATAATTTTATACACATGTGTCCATCCCAGCTGTTTTTTTACTATTTTGAAAAATTGAAAAACCAAAGATACCCTTTTGAAGAGGAGATGTCGATGTGTGGGCTGTGTATTTTTAAGAAATTTTTTGATGTGTATATTTTACCCTGCGGATTTTTTTCCAATATTATTAGTTTTGTTGTTTAATTTAAAATATGTAAATATATAATTTAATCATTATTTATATTAAATTTAAATTAAATTAAATTATGTAAATTAAATTTAAACTTATAAATAAATTTAAATTTATAATAGATTAGGATAGATCAAAATACACAAAAATAGATTATTTCTTTTGAACAACAAAAATATATAGTTGTCCATGATTTCTATGAACTTCCATTTATAATGATTTTCCATTGTCTATAATTCTATTTTTTTTTGAATTAATGGCATGGAGGAAATTTAGTGTATGATACAATTGTTGGCATGGTTACAATGGTAATCCGATATTACTTGATTAAATACTTGAGCTGGTTAGATTAGGTGTTGTATATAAATAATCTTTCCATTCAAGCATTTAGCTCCAATTTAAGTTTGTTGGAGTATGTTTTTCAGTGTGCTAGTATTTCCATTTTTCAAAAAGGAGCATAAGTGATCTACATGCTTAAAAATGGGGTACGGTTTGAAAGAATGAAATGAAAAAAAACATAGTGGAGAACGGTACTTCTATTTTAAGTTTTCAATTGGAGGAAAGCTTTTTTGTATTATGTGGTAAGTTTCATCTTGAAGAGTGTTTTTCTCCATATGAGCAAAATGAGTTGCAAGGAGAGAGGTTGCACATATGGAAAAGAAAGGAACTTGGTCTATAGGTTCTCGTAGTATCGCAGGGAGGGATCCATCCCCAGCTGTAGTTAGATTTTTTTATTATAATTTTCCTCATCAAAATTGTTAGTGTCAAGCAACAAAATCAATGGATTTTCAAAAAGTGTTCACCATGGAAAATTCTAGAAGCAAACCTTTGTATACTTGTAATCGACCTGCTACTTGAATATTGACATCCTACATTCTAATTTTGCATTGGATTTGATGCTTTTATAGGATTTGGTTATCTTCCCATCAAATCCAAATTAATTCCATTAATTTTGTTGACCTTTCATCAGGTTTGTGTCAATTTTGCTGAATTTTTTCCAAGCCTCAAATCTTTGCTCAAAGTTTGTCAAATCCTGTCACTACCAAATATTAGCCTGGTAAGTCTCATTATGTCTTTATTTTTCAAAATTCAAAGTCTCACTTATTTTTCCCCTCTCCATTTAAAGTTTCAATAGTTTCCTTTTTAAATTTTACCTAATCTCACTTAAATTAAAGAAAAGATTATTTTATTTTAAATATAAAATCTTTTTTAAAGATTGTTATTATGATTTTATATTTAATAGAAAAAAAGTGAGCGGCGATATTTTACCCAAATCAAACTCCAAAGTATAAATTGAAGGTCTAATTCATATGTCATGATATTAGTACAAAGTAAATGGGTTTTTATTACTATTTTTTAATTTGCATTTGCCATCATTTATTTATTATTTTCTCTTTGAAATGTTTGGAAAAAATTAAATTGGTTCAAGTTTTGTTTATGAGTCAAACAAAGGTATGTCAAACCAAAAATACATGGTTTGTACATCATCCTTCACCGTTTTTTTATTTCTCCACAAGTCGAATAAAAAATCCACTCTATATGTCAAACCCAAGCTTTATTTTAAATACATAATTTTCATATTTAGTTTTGTCATTTTTGAAAAACTTCATTTGGGCATTGATCTCCAAGCCCATACCTGCAAGATAGAATCTGAGCTCAAGAGTCTTCCTCCAGTTTTCAAAGCACTCACACGAAATTCCAAAGGGGGAATTCGAATGAATTTTGTATGATCAACGTGTTGGTTCAATCAACATATACCTATGTTTAAAACTCCATGCATGTGGGATAATTCCCATGATGTAAACAAAATGCATCATGCATTCAAAGACCAATGGTGACAAGTATGTTGGGTAAACGTATTCTTGATGGCACTAAAGGAGTTACCATGTGCCATGGAGCTTAGCACAACTATAACAGTTCTCCCAAGTGTTATATAAGCACTAAACCAATAAAGTTTTATAGCTTAATTCTTGCGAAAGGAGACAAGAAAAGTATTTGAGATGTATAAACACTCATAATGCCTAAGGAAGATCCTACTAAATTATTAAGTGATACTTTTCATATATCATATAGTCTAATGACCAACTGCGAAGGTGCAAACTATGATGTAAATCAAGTGTCAAAGGAATATACTTAGACCTGTCAACTGCAAGATGAAGCTCCCAAGTGCAGATGTTAAAATAATCCTTATACCTTATTGAGTGTCATGAATAAATATTACAAAGGAACTAATTTTGAGATGAAGTGATGAGTAGCAGCTGCATTTGTTTATTATGAATATTGGTTGGATGGTAAATTGGAGAATTTATGATGAAGGAATGGTCATATTGGAATGAACTTAGAGAAGAAGCATGTTGGAGATCCTACAAATTGATTATCAAGGAAATTGATTGAGAACTTACAGGACTTGAATATTGGTGATCATTTGAAGGTCACCTTATGCACTAGTGTAAAAGTTCAAAAACAATCTCTAGAAACCTTTTCTTGGCCATCATGCTAGTGTTTACAGAGTGGAAACCATAAAGGGGATGCTGACATATTAATGACTGGAACAAGAGTTGGAGTAACTATTATGGGTGTTAGTTGATATTTGAAAGGAAAAATTTAGACAAGAATATTAGTGGCATGGAGCTAACCAAGAATAACATAGTGTCGATTGGAAGGCTAGACCCTCTCAAAATTCAAGACATTGGTGCAGGTTTTGTTCCATATAATTTCGATGAAGACATACTTGATGAAGTCATATGGGTTTCTAATGATGAAGTTGTTGAGATGGTAAAGCAATTGGAATTCTAAAAAGGATTGATGGTTGAAATTTCATAAGGATATTCAGAAGGTATGGATGTAGTTAAGGGAAAAGTCATGCACATGGGTAGTTAACATGGAATTAATGGAAAATTTAGGCTAGGGTTATGACATTCACACATAGATAATGCCAATAAATAGTCCATTATTTCTAATGACAATAAAAAACCACTTACAAATGTAAGTAATATAAATGTAGCTAATAACAACAGCTGTGAGCAACAAATTCCCTACCTTTGAAAAATTATTAAAGTGGGAATTTTGTTGAATATAAATAACACAATTATTGAAATGAACATTTTGCAAAAAAAAACTAACTCTTCTAAAAGTATATGTTGTATTTTATAAATATTTTTTCTAGAATTTAATATATTTATAGATATTATTAGTAATCTAAATAAAATAAGGTAACAAAATATAAATGAAGTTGCTTTTGAATGGGTCTTCTCATATTTCATCATCAACCAGTCCAATGTTAATGTCATCATAATCATTTAATTCAAAACCAAAACCAATTTGAAAATCAATGTTTAAATTTTCTTGCATTTTCATTTGATATAGTAGCAGGTAGTATCTTGTAGGTGAGTGTATCACCTCATTTAAATCAATGAATCCTAATACTAGAATTTTATATAAAAGGATACTAGAGATAAATGTTGCTCACATGAATAGAAATGGAAGTTAGTTGGAGAATGAAATATTTTCTGTTCATGGGTATAGGTATATATGTTAATGATTTTTTCTTCAAGAGCATGGGGCTTAATACTATTACATTAAGGCAACTCATATATTTATTTTTATTATTTTTAGTATGCCAAAAGGTTGTATATTTTTTAATTTTTTGTAAAATAATTAAGAGTGTAGGTAAAAAAAAATTAGTTTTTTTAATTCTTTGGTATATTTTTTTATTGGTTTGCAAAGTATGTACAAAGTTTTATTTTTGGTTATTAATTATTTTAAATACTGCAATAATAATTTGAAGTTAATCTTACAAACATAAAGATGAAAATACAACTTCATATTTCATACATCTATATTCATTCCAATTTTTTGTATTTACTATATAGGTAATATAGTTATATGTTTTGTTACTAATGTTTAAATATATAAATATTATTGATATATATATTTTTAAATGTATATATGATATTTTTTTCGAAAGAAAATGTATATGTTAGATCTCTATTCATTCTAGTTTTGTTTTGTTTATTGACTATTGGTAATATCGTTATATGTTTTATTAATAATGTTTAAATATATAAATTTTAGAGATAAAAAATTTTGAAATGTATATATTATATTTTTTTCAAAAGAAAATGTATAAATTTTGGTAGTAGTTAACATTTTTAAGTTTTAAGTTTTAATATCCAACATGTAAGGTTTTAACATTACAAGTGGTATTAGAGATTTAGGCTCTTGCTCACACTGAATCTCCACTCATTGCATCCCATTTACTACCCACTCATTATCCTCAAACACTCCATATCTAGATTCTCTCTCATTGCACCTCGACTCCACCTCAGGCACACCATTTTCTTTTCATGCTGCTCCCACACCCTCACTAAGCCTGTGTTCCTCCCTCTTGCATTCCCAAGTTCATTCCACCTTCCAGCACTCCATTTCATCCCCATCCCACACTCCTAGATATATCTTCACTTACTTCACACTATCCATACACCCACGACCTCCACACCACTAAAGTATGCATCCATTCCTCCACACGCTTCTCACTTCACTCTACCCACCATCCAATACACTGGTCTTCTCAATCCTTCCCACCTTCTCGCTTGCTGCTCCATTCCCAGTCCTTGTCCCTTTCCATTATTTGTGTCCTCCACCTCTCCAACCTACACATTCACTTGGCTCATTCCCTCAGATCATCCCACCTCTCCTTCCATCCATCCTTTCACCCAACCTATGCTTGATACATCCCCCATTTATACACTCACTCGTTCCACCCACATCAGTCCTAATCTCCTCTCGACCTCCTACATGAACTTTCCTCCACCATCCAAAGCACATTCCCCCAAATAGTCTCTTTCTCCCACCACTCCCCATTGTTGCACTCTCCTTGTGTGCTTCCCCTACACTCCCTCAACCTCTCTCTACAAACATACCATCACAGTCGCCCACCATGTGATCGCTTCTTTTCACATGCATACTCTTTGTTGTTTGTTTAAACATTCACGCAATGTTCCCATTAAACCCTAAAAAAAAGATTTATTATTTTTTCAAATAAAATAAAAATATTATTATTATTATTAATATTTAGTAATAATTATTATTATAATATTTATTTTAATATATATAAAGTTTATAAAAAACTATATACTAAACTATTTATATAGTTTATTAAAATACTAATAATAATAATAATAATTATTTATGCTAATAGGTGTTTTTTCTATGGAGGTGCATTTTGAAAATTACTATACTTGTTTCATCGTCCCTTCCACCAATCCAATTTTCACACGTGTCTTTATAATTTGCAAATGCCTCTCCTCATGATTTGCTGGCAATTTGTTGGTTCAATGTTACTCTTTCCCATACATTGTGCCACTTGTTTGCAGTCAACAAAGAAGGAACCACGTGGAAATGATGGGAAAGTTTCTCTCTGTCACACTCCCCAAAACCATTATTGTCTCACTATTGCTTGATTGATTGAATTCCTAAACACGTCTTTCAACTAACACACATATACTGGTCAATTTAATGAAGGGTGCGGGATCCAGGATCCATAAAATCGGTTTCTTTGGCTATGGAAACTTAACAAATATTGTGTTCGTAGTAAATAATTTCAGTCTTAGAATGAACCTTTCCATGGCGGATGGGTCAGTTTTAAATATTTTAATGTAGCCAAATATGCATCGGCCATGGAAGGTAATCATTTTGATTATGTTTAGCAGATATTTTTTATGTGTTCTAAAATATGTGCTGGGAGTGAGAATGGGAATTGAATCATCATGGAGAATGACTATGCACTACCAGTCGATATCACCTGTCAATTTCCCTTTTCTATATATTTATTATTATTATTATCGATATTATATTATATTTTTTATGTTGGAATAACTAAATGATAGATCGATACCTAATCAGCCAAAATCTTCCAGAATAATGAATGTAGTGTTGAAAATGAAGATCACAGGGTACAATATGTGGAGATACTACTGAAAACAATTCCCTTCTTTGAAACTAAATTATGTTCTAATTTTCTCATAAATATGTTCTTCAAGAAGTAACTTCCAATGTGTTATAATCAAAATGGATAATAAATGTGTCATTATAGGGACTTAAATCCCTTGGAATCCATTGCGAACATCATTATCTTGTTCAATTTATTATTGAGCGATATGTTGTTCTTTTTTGACATTTGCAGCCACACACTTAAGATGCTTTCCAAAGGAATTGCTATAAAAAAAATCATATATGCCTCATAAGTCTTCCTTGCACTGTTGAATAGCGTTGATGAAGCGATATATTTATCTAAAGTCAAAATCATACTCTACCATCAATATTGTTTTATTAAAATATTATCATCTACTGATCTATTTTATTACAATCTCATGCTAAAAAGTCTATGAGAGTAATCAAATTCCTTATTTTGTGAAACTCGCATGCTAATAAGTCTTTTTGGGTAATCAATTTATCTATTTTGTGTTGATTAGCTTATCTATGTTTTTATGAAGCAATGCCATGAATCAACTTTTGTGGGAAATTATTTTATTTTCCACTCTTTGATTTGGAATATTTTGGAATTGGTTATCAAATATTTATTATATAATAACATAACATCTTCTTGTTTTAAAAAAAAAATATGTGCAAAAGATTTGTACATGGATAAATTTTACTTGATGTTGCTCTATAAAAACTATGTTATGGAGTGTCGTGTTATGTGAGGTTTCCTCTGGCTCATTCATAGGTGCTTCAGTTGACTCTCTTTGTGCGTGTTTCACACATGAAAGGTCAGGCAATGTATATCACAGCATGAAGAGTAAATCTCCTTTAGGTTGTTTCATTGATGCTATTATGAAAACATGAACTCTTCAATTGCAAAGTAAGAAAGTTGCGCTTCATGTTCCACCTAAAAAAATTGTTTGACAAGTGAAAGAATTTATTCTGTGTTCAATCAATGCACAAAATCTCAAAGCGGAAACTTATTTTGGGATCACAGTACAGGTTATCTGGCCTTTCGATCAATTTCGATCGCTCTTAATCTTTCATCTATTATTCCTAATAAAAAACATTAAGAATTTCAATATGGATCTATACAGTAAATATCTCAATAATATTTGTGGGTGCAGTGACATTTATAAGAGAGAGGAGCACTGAAAGACCATCAGCTTCACCTTCTACTTCAATTGGAAAAAACACCGTCATATTCAGCTTCAATTGGTAGCCCACAAATACAATTCACTACTCCGTCGTTAATTGCTCAACTCCACAAGGGTAAGAATTAGATCAATGAAATTCATATTCGAGTTTAAGTTATTTTTGTTTATCTTCCTCTATGAAACAAAGTACTAGGATGTAGATTTTTTTTGTATTAGGTCAACATCTATTCTATTTTGTTCAAATATTAGGTCGAACAACGCCTATTGTACCATGTTCTAATATGAAATTTGTGGCATTTGAATGCAATTCCACTTCCAGGGCCAAAAGAGCAACCATTGTGTTCAGTGAATGAAAATTTGTGGCATTTGAATGCAATTCCACTTCCAGGGCCAAAAGAGCAAGCATTGTGTTCAGTGAATGACCTGTGATTACATTCATGTATGGTGAGAACAGATTTCATGGTCGTGGAAGTCAAGAACAACTGTGAATGTTAGCGTAGTCGTGGATTTCTCACAAGTGATAATTGGGTAACTGGAAAGAAATGTGCCTAGCCACCCAATTACAGTTTTGATTCCAATGAAAAAGGGAGGTTTTGGTACATCAGGAAACTAACACCCCTCAACATCTTATCCTTAAATATTGTGATTAATGCTACTTC
Source organism: Pseudotsuga menziesii (assembly GCA_001517045.1). Lineage (NCBI taxonomy): Eukaryota > Viridiplantae > Streptophyta > Pinopsida > Pinales > Pinaceae > Pseudotsuga > Pseudotsuga menziesii. Next base: position 43,404 of record LPNX010038230.1, on the reverse strand, counting down.
GAGTAGATCTCAGGAATTAACAATAACTTCTTCCCCAACTAATTTTATATCACAAAGTTTTGTCACGGCTTTCAAATTCCATGTATTATATCATGAATTTATTATTAAATTACGTTTGCATTAGGCACATTTCAATTTTCTTAAATGCTAATTAAGATTTTTTTAATTTAAATTAATTGCAATATTATCAAAATATTATTGATTACATCCATGTATCTATGAACATAAATATATGATGGATACATTCTACTAGTGACACCAATTTTTGTATTATCACCCTCCCTAGGCGTTGGTGAAGTCTTATTGTAACCCCCCTATCCATTATTTTTTTTTGTCTAGGCTCTTCTTTAGTTTTTGGATACTATGTCTAGTGGGAAGATGTATCATTTTTCTTGGTTACTATGGTGATATATTTATTAATTCATTTTTTTTCATATTTCCTTCCATACTCTTCCATCTTGTTTCCTTCTATGAGTTACAAGTTTTTTGTCTCATGTACTTGTACCTCCACTACCCTTGTAGATGACTATCTCATATCAGATGTCCCTAGTACTTCTAGGATAGATCTTAGCGAATTTTTATTGGCTCTCTATCTATGGCCTCATGTTTTCATATTTAGGTAGAATGAAAATCAAGAACTCTCTTTTAAAATTATTCTTTTAGAAAACATTGATGGAAGCATGGACAATTTAGGCCTTGTTGCTTGAAATGGTCAAAATCCCTTTTCAACAGATTGTAGAGTTGAAAAGTACTAGAATGTAATTTGTGGAAGTCAATTTTGTTGGCTTCTACCAATATTAAAAAAAATATTTTATAGTATAAATCATAATAGTGATGTGCTCTTTTAATTTGTAATTATCTCTAAATTTGGCCATCTGATAAGCTACCACCATTAGAACTAATATATCCATAATGTGCTTGTTAGATTTTTATCATTCAAGCTAACATTATGATATTAGGATATTTAACTGAGAGAATAACATGCTCAACAATAAGCGCAAGATACAAGAGACACAAATAATTTTCCTCAGAGAAACCATAAAGGAGAAAACCCTGCAACTTCCTCAGAGATAGAATCAACACCAAAAGTAAAACCCGAAAACATAAAGATGATCTCCCAACAACAGGAGTCTCTCTCTTGTCCCAACAACTTCTATCTCTCACTCATGTGCCCCAATGAGTGAGTGTGTGTGTGATAAATAGATATGCTCACTCTCTATTTATATTCTTTCGTTCACTTGAAACCCACTCCAATATGTCGGCCTCACTTAACAATTACTTACTAGATTCAACATCTCTAGGAGTGTCTAATAACCCTAGTGCCCCACAACTTGTTGGGAATTTTTTATTTGATCAACAAGGAGGGTTAACCTTGACTTAGATGGTGGGTACTATTGACCCAACTTACAATAACTCACCTAGGGTTGACTTCTCTAGGATAGTCTAATAACCCTATGGCCCCACAACTGCAGGGACTTTAACCCTTAAATAATAGGAGGGTTACCCACAATGACTTGACATGACTTGTTCACATTATAAAAACTCCTGATAGGAACATCGGGGCATTACATGACTCAAATACATTACAGATACTTCCTGGAATAAACATTAGGGTACAATATATGAAATATACAACTGAATACATTCTGAAGTTCCAATTACATCAACACTCCCTATTAACTAGGAAGGTATTCTCTCGACAAAATTTGTCTTCACAAGTCTTCTTCTCTGTATTATCTGGATCATCATCGAGTTCTCGTCATCTTCATCTGGATCTAGATCATCACTCGATCTGGATCATCATCACTGGATCTAGATCAACACTCGATCTGGATCATCATCACTCCATCTAGCTCATCACTTGATCTGGATCATCATCACTGGATCTGGATCATCACTATATCTAGATCATCACTTGATCTGAATCATTACTGCTGGATCATCACTATTGGATCATCATCATGGGTGATATCTCATGATTCTTCTCATCATAGGAAGTTCTACAAAGCCATCCCTTTTTCATGTTGGTTGTAGGCCTAGCCTCCATGTAGGTCTTTTCCAACACTTATATCTGACCCTAATTCAAAATGACCCACCCAGCACTTATATCTGATCATGTAGGAACCAATCCTATAATCACATTATAAAGGAACACCTATCACTCACATATGACCATGTGGGAACACATCCCACAACCCCGTCCAAAAGGCCCAGCACTCACATCTGACAACCAATGTCAGAAGGTCTCAACACTTACATTCGGCCATGCGAGGAACCAATCCTCCATACCAAAAGGATCTGCACTTACATCTGACAACCAATGTCAGAAAGGATCAGCACTCATATTTGACAATCAATGTCAGAAAGGCTCGGCACTTATACTCGACCATGCAAGGAACCAATCCTCCATGCCAAAAGGGCTCTGCAATTACATTTGACAACCAATGTTAGCAAGGCTCTACACTCACATCTTATCATGTAGGAACCAATCCTATAGTCACATTAGAATGGCCCTCCATCCCAGACTGATCTTTCTTAGTAACTAACTAGGTAGCTCCATTCCAAGAATGGCATTCAACGCTTATATCTGATCATGTAGGAACCAATCCTACAGTCACATCAAAATGTCTTAGCACTCACATCTAACATGGAAGGAACCAATCCTCTTACCATGATAGAATGTATCATCCCCTACATCTGAACATGGAAGGAACCAATCCTCTCACATGTCAGAATGGCTCTAGGTCTAATCATTTTCCCTTCAAGGGAACCTCGATCTGGATAACACCAAGCTTCTCCCTGAAGTACTCAAACTTCACTTTGGCCATTTCTAGCATAGAATCACATTAGGGATGATTGTGTTCAATGATAACCTACGAGCTTTGCCAGGACCGATTACATCTGAGGACAACCTACAGGACTGTTTTTGTCTAAGCAACCTATGAGCTTCACCAGGATTTATGCTCAGACAACCTATCTCATCAGCTATGCTAGAAATCCCTCTTTTGAGATCTCTCGATATGGATCATTGCTCCTCTATGCATCATACAAAAAACACAAGTCAGATCAACCAAATCAAATAGTAGTTTTCCAAAGAAACATACTACCTTCCAAATGGTAAGTGGCAACATATTTTTCCTCAGCTATACTCAGTGCCATGCAGGACTCCACTCTACCAAACCAAGAGATCACACTTGATCCCATACTGGAGTAGCACCTTGAAGTGCTCTTTCTATCAATGGCACTGCCTTCCCAATATGAATCCGCATAACCTTCCAGGTTAATCTTTTGATTCGCCTCATACCTGAGCCCATAATCAACTATACCCCTCAGGTACCTCAGAATATGCTTTGCAGCAATCAAGTGAACATGTCTCAATGTGTTCACATCAAAGCAAATATTTGTTCTTGAATACATCGTGGCATCAACCGAATCTGATGAAGCAACACTCAATAGCTTCAGGTGTGATGCCATAGGTGTCATCATGGCCTTGCAGTCCATCATCCTGAACCTATTCAGGATCTCTACTACATACTTCCCTTGTCCAAGGGAGATTCCATCCACATTTTTCCACACCTCCATGCCTATAAAAAAGTGGATCAACACATCATAGGAGCATCATTGGTATTTCGCCTTCAACCTTGAAGCAAAGGTAGGAATTTGCTTTACTCTTAGTAAATCCTTGAGTCATCAATAATATATCCATTCTGTCATACCATGTTGAACCTCAAGGTCTTCTGCAATCCCTCCCTCTGAAGCGGTGCATCATACTCCCTCTGTCTTCCATAATCTATGCACTAAAATATTATGTATCTGAGTGACAAGTAGCTTCCTATGCTTCTAATATTGTATGTATATATATACAATCACTAGATACTAAGATCCTCTATTTGAACTTTTTCAAAAAATTTTCTCGCACCCATCTATGAGATTTTCATCATCTATAGGATTTCATCTTCAACCTTGTAGCAAATGTTAAGATCTTCATCAATCTCATCATGTATGTGTTATCCCATGGTTGTCTTCTAAACTCATACAAGGCCTTCTTTCATTTGCACACATTATTCTTCTTGTCATGTGTCTCAACTCCCACTGGTTGCAAATGTCTCTTTGTAGTCTATGCCCTTTTTTCATGAGAAGCCTCGTGCTACGAATCTTGCCTTGTATCCCATGATTTTTTCATCTACTACATGATGGAACTACAGACTTCCCTTCATGTATCGATACTACATCCTAGACATCATTCGCCTTGAACTGGTCTTCCCTTTATTCTTGGCTACTTCTTCATAGCTGGAAGGTTCTACATGAATGATGTCACTACATTCGTCGTATTATTCTTCATCTTGAACTATCATCACTTGTTATTTGGAACAAGTCTCATCTTTCTTTGCTTATAGGTAATTATGTATGCCATCTTTCCTATAATTCAAATGCATTAGTTGTATGGTTAGAAACATTTCATAAGGTATATTCAGAATGAAAAATTATTTTGCATCAAGATTTATGATTATGCAACTATTTTAGCCAATACAACATTCATCCATATCTCATGAAAAATTTCTAAATGCCTTCCATCTCTACTAGGACAACATTGAGATTGTGTACTAATCCAATATGCCAGCAAAGAGGTTTCATTCTAGATAAGTAGCAATGGAGATTTGTATAGCACCATGAACTACTTACCCATCACATTCTATCATGCATAATACATTAACTGAATATAAACAAATGCATAACAAAATAATATCATGACATGACAATTGAATACTTATATTTATTTGTTTTGTGGGTTGACTCCTTCTTGAGCCTTCAGCTTCATCATCTTCTTCATTCATAATAGCAGCGTTTCTTATCCAAATGCTAATATGGATAAGAGGTTCTTCAAGAGTTGATTTCTTTGTATTCCTTATCACTTGAGGGATCTTCTTTGGATGGTGAGAGCTTGATCTTTAGTTTCTCCCATCTTCTCTTCTCTTCTTATGAGTCAAGCTTCTTCTTCTTCCCAGAGTTTGCTGAAAGTAATCACTTCTTTCTGGCACACATTCCTCAAATGAATGAATCCCATGATCCTGGGAGGCCATTCAAGGTGGCTATCATCACTTCTACATTCTCCACTTCTTCTTCTACTACTGCAAGTTGTTCTATGATTTGAGAGACCCTTGTGAAGTATGACTATATGATCTCAGCATTTTGGATCTTCACATTATTCAATTGGTTTCTTAAGGTCATATTCTGATTTATGTTCTTCCCTTCAAATAGATTGGTTAAGGAATCAAACATCTCTTTCAGTGTCTTTAGGGAAGACACTTGTGTCTTTAGGGAAGACACTTGTGGTACAAGGTGATCCATGATTGAATCAACAATTATATTCTTGGCCTTGACCAAGTTCTTCTTTTGTAAGGCTTTTAGCCTCATCTCCCTCTAGAACTAGAATCTCTCTACTTCATTTTCTTCAGAGAGATCATATACTTCCATGCTTGGAAGTTGTCAACTTCACCAAGCTTATCATCAAAATGATCTAATAGATCACTTTGAAATGAGAACCTCAAATGAAAATAGAAAAATATTAGATCTTACCGATTTGAGGTTTTCGTTGTGGTTCTGGAGCTCACTAATCTAGGGCTTGCTAGAGAAACCCTAATTTTAAAAACTTGGAATCTTTCAGATCTGATTGGATATAAATATATGTCTCTTCAAATTCAGCTATCCAATGTACTCCTTTTCTGAAAACAGTGGAGGGAAGCTCCCGGAACAGGAAGCCCTAGTTTTCCAATTTCTCCTGCAGAAATACCTACTCCTCTTTGTCTAAAATTTTGCATTGAGGTAGCCTCACCTATCCCTATTTTAACACCACATGTATCATCATAATTGGTTTCACTAATTGGGACTTATGATCATTTGACCAAGGTGACGTGTTACAGGACTGTTCAGAAAAACGAAGTTGTACAGACTTCCACGTGTCATTGTTTCATCTTCTGGGTTTGAAACTCGGACCATAGAAATTAAATTCCATTCCCTTTCTGGAACATCTTTAGAAATTTAATTTGGACCTTTGCATCCCAATATATATAATTTCACCCCGGGTGTCTTGTTTAGGGATGAATCCTGGAAGAGGCTAGAAGCCTAACTTGGAGGGATCATATCTCCCAGAATATAGCGAATATGTCGCTGAATTTTGGATAAAGTGTAAATCAGGATTTTATGTTCGGCATGTGAAAGTTTCAGCTCCTTATCCTTCTCCAATCCCAAATATATAGAATCTACCAAAACTTATCCGTTTTAGTATTTTAGGGTTTTTCCAGCTTGGGGTCAAACTAGGGTTTGACTTTCCTGGAGTTTCACCCAACCAAAAATATTGACCTAGGTCTCTCAAATTTTATTTTGATGAGGAGAGAAATACTATGCTAGGATCACTAAAACATTCCTCTTTTGTAAGAATCCCTAATTTCCCGCACCAAAAACTAAAAATGCTTGGAATTGAATTCCGCTTAGATAGAAAGATGCACCCTTCAATGAAGATTCATCCTAGCATACTTTTTCTGATGGATTGTGGAGAGAGACCCAAAAAGTAAGAATCCATAGGTTATGTAGCTGCACAATGTCTTCTTCTTAGGTTAGCTCTAATACCATGTTATATTTTTATCATTCAAGCTAGCATTATGATCTTAGGATCTTTAACTGAGCTAATAACATGCACAGCAATAAACACAAGAGACAAGAGACACAAAGAATTTTCCTCGGGGAAACCATAAAAGAGATAACCCCACAACTTCCTCAGAGATAGAATCAACACCAAAAGTAAAACCTGAAAAAATAAAGATGATCTCTCGACAGCAGCAGTCTCTCTCTTGTCCAAGAAACTTCTCTCTCTCACTTATGTTCCCCAATGAGTGAGTGTGTGTGTGTGATAAATAGAGAGGCTCACTCTCTATTTATATTATTTCGTTCAATTGAAACCAACTCCAACATGTCGGCCTCACTTAAAAATTACTTACTGGAGTCGACATCTCTAGGAGTGTTTAATAACCCTAGTGCCCCACAACTTGTGGGGACTTTGCCCTCTGATCAACAAGGAGGGTTAATATTGACTTAGATGGTGGGGACTATTGCCCCGACTTACAATAACTCACATAGGGTTGACTTCTCTAGGATATTCTAATAACCCTAGGGCCCCACAACTATGGGGACTTTAACCCTTGAACAATAGGAGGGTTACCCACAATGACTTGACATGACTTGTTCACATTATAGAAACTCTCGATAGGAACATTGGGGCATTACATCACTCAAATACATTACAGATACTTCCTGGAATAAACATCGGGGTACAATATATGAAATATACAAGTGAATACATTCTGAAGTTACAATTACATCAACAGTGCTTAGGCAAGATATGAGGAGATGAAATTTTCCCATAGACAATATCTAATTTTGGACATGTATTGGTTACTAGTCTTTGATTAGTTTTAGCACATCCATTGATTTCTCAAATAATATCAAGCAATGTTTCTCAAATACAATCTCACAAAGAGGAGCTTAGAAAACCACATGGATATATTCATAATGCTCTGAATACTTTATCTTCACAACTCACGATAGTGAATCGAAAGAGGTGGAAGAGAAGTATTCTAGATATCACCCATATATGTGAAGGCACTTATGGTGCTAACTGCATCCAATAAAAATTCTTCCATGTGAGATTTAAGAGATTTTGAATTTGGGCTTTCCGAACATTTTTTGGTATACATGTTCAAATTGATTTACAATATTTCATTTCTTCCTAATTAAATGCATCCCCCCTTGTTCAACACTTAATGTGCCAAGGGAAACCAAATCTCGTGTAGCTAAGAATAGTCCTTTATTCCATATAAAATGATTCCCAGCATGACCACATTCCTCACAGGCTCTTGCAAGTTAGAGGTTGGATAGTGAGAGGTTGAATAAAAAATTCATGGGTGTTTTTGAAATGTTCCCTCTTCCCACCATGTCTTTATTACTTTCACTGGGTCTTGCTTGTAGGAAAATCCCTACAAAAATTATGTGTCCAACATTATCTCAGGGGATGGAATCTTGTAAATGGTCTTCAGAGTATGCAGGGAATATTACTCAATCCTTGTCCAATTATCCAAGTATATGTTGATTTCCTTGGTGTTCTCCCTTTTAATGAACCACTACACCACATATAAATAGGGGAGAACAACCTATGGTCGGGTTTCAATTATGCATGGCTGCGTCACTTGTACCTTGTAGTTCATATGGATCGAATCAATTATTTCCTTCAAAAGCGTGTCAAAAGTAAATTCCGGTGATGGATGTGCTCGCTGGTATGTTTCGAAAACATTGTCAAATTTCCAATCAAATGGAATGCCAATGTTGGGAGATGTGTTATTGAAATATTGATTAGATTCATGTGTGGAAGGTTTTTTAGCTTCTTTTTTTATACATGCTTCCCTTATTTGGGGTCATTTTTCCAAATATGTGCTTCCACAAACACTATACAAGAAATTGTTAATAATTATTCAAGAAAATAATCACTCATTTAAAGTAGGTTACAAATACAAGTTCAAAGAATGATTTCAACATCGAAATACACCTTTCAACTGAAAATATTATTTTTTTAAATGAAAGGAAAACTAATCCAAGAGATTGTTCATGCTCATTGTTGTGATCTTGTATTCTCTTCCACCATTTAGTAAGATAAGTTAAGAAACAATGCTAGCTGCAACCAACAAACACCAAGCCAAGAAATGTAGACTTCATGATACTATAATATTGAGAAAAGTGAGTGAAGCCAATGCTTCCTTGTATTCATTTTGTTATCAAGATGTTATTCAATGATCTTGGCTCTCATCCAGCGATTGATCTTTAGATTCCTTGAGAAATAATGACTTGAATTAAGAAATCCCGACTACCAAATTTGGAACTAAATATATCCATGCAACCCTATATGAGTTGAATTTTTTCATCTCACCAAATGAAATTGATTTTATGGATTAATATAGGGCCCGATATTTTGAATACTCTATCATTATATAGAGAAACAATTGCTCTATGAATGGGTAGCTTCCCGTCCAAGATAGTAAGGTGTCCAATAAGGAAAAAGTAGTACAGAATCCAAAACAAACTCCGAGAGGATGAACACAATGCAAGCATGCTTCACTGATCAAATGAGGTAAATATTATATTTAAGAGGGAAAAGGGAGATCTAACACCAAAACTTTACTCCAAAAATTAACTCAAAGAGAGACATAGTACAGTTTTAGAGAGGAAAATTTTGTTCATCAGATGAAATTTCAACTCAAAATGGGCCTCCTAAGGAAAATTAATAAAGTAATAGTTAAAATAATAAAATAATATTTATTAATTTTGGAGGAAGAAAAGAAAAAGCTACTTTTTTTTCGAATGTTTGACATATCTCCCTGTGTTTTTACTCAAATTTTGATCGGGAGAGCTCGTTGGATGCAGAATCAAATTCTAAATCCAATGAGTACCCACTCGACATATTTTTGTGGGCCCCATTACCGTAAAAACAAGAAATACCCAAAATAAACATGATGATGATGTAATCATCATGTTTTTCCAGGTATTTCTTTCTTGGGGGTAAACTATGCTGAGTGGGTACTCGTTGGATGTGGAATTTAATTCCGCATCGAACGAGCTCTCCTAATCAAAATTTGAGTTAAAACACAGGGAGATATGTCGAAAATACGAAGAAAAAAGGTTTTTTTTTATGATACATATTCCCAAATTTATATTAATTTTTTTTTAAGAGGTGATCCCTTTTTTAATTCTAAAGCATTTTTATTGGATAATACATGATGACATGGAATTTTTATTATTTTTGGAAGGCCCATTTTAAATTGAAATTTTCTCTAATTCCCAATAAAAATAGGCTTTGTATGTTTTCCAAATTTTATGTAAACAAAAGAGGATGACAATGAGAGGGAAAGCCACCAAATTAATTAGGACTTTAAGATATCAACTTGTAGGTGATTAGAGAAATTCAATCAGGGTTTATATCATGTTTTACTAATGTATTAAATGATGTAAAAGATCCAACTAACTAGGGTTAATTAACCAATGATTCCGTTAATGAGCTATAAACCCTTGTGCTAGAAAACAAAGAGAGCTAGAAACCCTTATGCTAGAAATAAAAAGGGAATAACGAAGAGAAATATCTTTGACTTCACTGTTTTAGATGTTGAATCTCCTTGGGTTAAAGTAGAGAGTTTAAATCCTCCAAGAGTGATCCATGGCACATAACTACACATTAATCATCTCCAAATTCATGAAACATAAGTCTTATCCATTTGTTTAGGAATACCTAAAAAATGGCCTCATAGAAAATAAATGAATAGAGAAAACCCTCTTCAATTGATTAAAAATGAATTCAACTCCTTTCTAAACGATAAACATAACAACCAATTTTAGTTCAATTCTGATATACTTTAGAAGATAAAATGGATCAAACCACTTTTTGGGTGTTTTTTAAGTAAATTAAATAAATTTATTTGTTTATTCCTCAAGGAGTGAAAAGTGGGTCTCTGTACCTTTCATTGTAGTTATTGTTTTAATAATTCTTTTATTAAATGGATATAAATTAGTTAGAAGCTGAGCTACAACATATAGAAAGGTTAGTTTTTTCACTCACTCATCATGGTTGAATAATGAGAATGTACCCATTGTATTTTTGACATTTTCTTTAGATATGTAGCCATAAAGAGACCCCATTCTCTATTATCAGAACTACATCTACATGCTTCACTAGTAAATTTTGGGCCAGCCTAAACAATAGACAATAAATAAGAGCTTTCCCAAAGTCATTCTTAATGCTCTAGGTTTCATACTAGTCATATAAATAGGTTTTTAAGTAAACTTGTTTTCAGGTAAATGAAAATATGTAGGGTGAATAGTGTGATGAACCAAGGAAACAAGAAACAATTGTATAAGGTCAACATTGAGCTTAATGGCCAGGCTACCAAATTTTTTACATCGATAAATTACTTGGTGTTAATCAATATTCAGGTCATGACTGCATGGTTCTATTTTGTAGCATCACATCTCTTTAGTTGGTTTTATGGATCTATGAGCAAGTCCTCTGAGGTTTTCAAGAGCATTTGGAGCTCCAAGTCGATTAAGGAAATCTATACACACGCTGATACATGTTGGCTAAAGGACACACATTATGCCTAATAAAAAACATTCATACTTTCCCAAAGGATCACTCTTCGAGGATCAAAATAGATTAAAGGTTAAGATTGATCAAAATTGATCAAATGTCCAGGTTACCTGCTCTATCGTTAATTTCTCAACTCCATAAGGGTAAGAATTAGATCAGTGAAATTCATATTCGAGTTTAAGTTATTTTTCTTTCTCTTAGGCTATGAAACAAAGTACTAGGGTATATATATTTTTTTTTGTATTAGGTAAACATCTATTCTACCGTGTTTGAATATTAGGCCGAACAATACCTATTGTACTATGTTCAAATATGAATTTTGTGGTGTTTGAATGCAGTTCAGCTTTTAGGGACAAACAAGAAAGCATCATGTTCAGTGAATGACCTACGATTAGATTCATGTATGGTGAGAACAAATTTCATGGTGGAAGAAGTCACAAACAACTTTAAAAAAATAAGACTTGAACCCAAGACCTATTATTTAATAACTACAAAAAAACAAGACTTGAACCCAAGATCTATTATTTAATAAAGCAACTTTCAACGAAGTGAGATAATACAAAAGATATGTAAAATTTGGATGGAAGGAAGTGTTATTTTATTTTATTTTTATTGGTTCCATTTTGGTTTCCATTGTCTCTTGTATTCAATAACTCAGCATACTTTTATTCAAAAAATAAACCGAGTTTTCTCTACATAAAGGAATTAATATGCATTATGCATCAAACTAATATTCTTTGGGAAAACAAGGTAGGTGAATCCACAAAAAAAATTGATCTCGATCCTAGAAAGAATAGTAGTTTATCACCAACAAAAATAACACAATGATCTCCCTATGATTATCTTGATCGATAGGGATACCCCAAAATAATCATCAGGAACTTCGAATTACTTCCTTCTCTACAGAAAGGAAGTCATTATCCCCCCCACCATGTTTTTTTCCCTTCCTTTTAGTTATCCCAAACATCTATAGGACATGAGGGTCATATTTTCCAAAGTAGGATAAACACTTTGTTGAAATTGGAAGAGGAAAGAGACACGGTGAGAACCAAATTCATACTACATCAAAAAACAATCAAGAAGCAGTATGTTAAAAAATCAACTAGAAATAAATATTTCAAAATCAATGATTTGGTTCTTAAATGGTATTAGCCTCATGAAGATAAAGTAACGCATACAAAGTTTCAATAGTTATGGCTTGGTCCTTGTGTGATAGCTGAGAATATTGGAGTTGGTACTTACAACTACAAAATATGAAAGGACAAATGGATATTCTCCTAATAAATGGAAAATCATCCCTTTGAAGCTCATCCATTGTAACAAAAGCCATTTCTCAGTCCTCCTAGTTATTATCATATTGGTATTTATGGTTTTGGTAACACTATAGTTAATTATTCATGCTACCATAAATATGTTGTTTCAATCAATTCTTGTGCCTGGGACACCAAATGAATCAATCAAATCCCTACCTAATAATAATTGCAATCACCTCAAATCATTCACATGGCTCATACAAATAATGCTCAAAGAAATATTGAAACCATGGTGACCAATCTATTCAAGCAAATAAATCCCCCAAAACCTCTCTCAGCATTGGATTAAAATAATTTTATTTCCTCATGGACCAAGGTGTTTATGATATATGTATTAATTGAATTAAAGATCTCAAATGATGATTTGATTGAAATGTAGGAAATCAACATGGCTTACTTGTGAACCAAGAGCATAGGGGAACTCATCTTGGAAATAACTTCTAACGATGAAGAAGAAAGAAAGAAGGTAGCTATGTGGTATAGACATAGTGATAGCACCACCAAAGTGACACCAATTTACAAGTGGGGAGATATATATGGTATATTCAATAATTATAACTATCCCCTTATTCTAAAAGAAGAAAATGATTATTCAAGTGTATACAAGAATGTGAGGAGAGCATACCTCGATAGGATCCAAAACAATATCTTCCTTTATTTATTCTCATATATACCATTACTTTAATTTCCTAGCCGTGAGCATCAGTATGACAGACAAAAATATTGAGGCATGGCTAGTAGATGTGAAGGAATGCTTTAAAAAATTATGCGTGAATAGAAAAAGATTCAAATCCAAATAAAATTGTTGTATCATACTTAGTTCCTTAACACTTCATATTAGTTCCTTAACACTTCATATTAGATAGTCTCCATGTTGATTTTTGGTTATAAGAAGAAAAGGATATATCCACTCTGCGTGAATCTTGGGTCTTAACAATGCACACAATAGTCACAACTCGCCACATTTTCAATTGAGAAGCCATTTTATCATCTACTTTGGATAAAAACATCATTACAATACATAACCTAATTTAAGTACCTGCATCTTAATTGTATATGTCCTCTCATCTCGTTGATATTATGTGTATTGAAAATTCATTCCTCAACGTTAAATGGTAGTGGAAGTCATCAAAACTAGTAGAACCAACATTGCATGTGTATTGTAACAATTTATGGGAATGGAAATATGTGATAAATTACCAAATAATATGTGATGAATTATTTGAGATTTTTACAATCAGATCCATGACAATTGTACTCCATCCATGTCTAAAATAACCTTTTATGTGACAGAAAACATTTGTGATTGGTATCATACTAAGGAGCACAATTATCTACTGATATATTGTGGATATAATCCTCCAAACATATTTCCACTCTATTTTATTGACAAGATAGTGCTATTGGATATTTCATATCAAGATTGCATAAATAGAGTGGGATCCATTCTTGAAAATAATAATAAATCTACATGCCCCCCTTTGCCTCTAATTGTTGGCAGCTATGTGATAGAGTTTTCCGGAAAGATGGAGAAGGAAGTTCCATCTCTCAAAAATATTCATTTTGGAAACAAAATATTTAAGAGACAAGCTCCTGAAGTAGTAGTCTATATACATTTCTATTTTTTTCTTATACTCATGAAAGAAATGCAGAAGAAGAGGTCTATCAAAATCCCAACAAAACTCTAGAAGAAGTGTCACGTAAGTTGAGAAGAGGAGAATATAGGAATGACAAATCCTTGAAGTTAAAATGGAAAAAAGGAACCTATGAGGAAGGAACAAGAGGATGATTCCACGAAAAGTGATAAAGAACAAAGGAAAAAAGTGCAAGAAGAAAAGAAAAAGTCAAATAGGGTTCTAGAAGAAGCAACCAAATAAATTGAAGAAGAGATTGAAAAGAAAAGAAACTAAAGCTGAATAAATTAATGTTGAGGGTTTAGTAAATGTTCTTAAGGTGCTAATGAAAACATCAACCAAAGCTTTTTCACTAGCTCATGTACCTCCTTTTCCTATTCAAACCATTGATGTGAACTTTCCACTAGGGGGATTTGTTTTGTAAAACTCACCCCAAGAAAAGAGAAAGAAATGTAATCAATGTATTTATTTGTGCTCAACAACAATGTAAAGGAAATAATGAAGAGAATATGAAAGAATTTTAATATCTTAAATAATATCAGTCAAACTGGGGTGAAGGTGATCACCAAGGTGAGCTGAATATCTCTTGTTTCAAAAGACGAAATGATGAACTTTTTAAATTATGGGTTAAACATTAGTTGATTTATATGTAATTATTTTGTTATTAGTCTACATTTTGTGGGATTGTTAGAGTTTTAGATATTTAATTGTCATTGAAAAATATTTGAACGAATGGGTACTTGAATAGATTTCAAGATGCTAAGAATATGGATTTTCAAAACTAATCTATGAATTTTTGAAATTAACTTTAGTTAAGTAAAAATAAGGAGAATACTAGTTTGAAACATATAATTCTATCTCATGTTTAGAAATGAACATAACATGGTTAATCAAAGAATTGGAAACATGTTGTCCTATGATATGCTATGTATTTAGGAATGAATAAAATATTGGTTGAGTCAAATTTTACTTTAAATATATAATTACATACTAAGAATAAAGTCTATTTGATATACCAACATTTCATACCAATAGTCATTGGTTAAGTAATGGATATGTTCTCATAGTACAAGAACTGTGGAAAATCATTGTAAATAAATGATGGCCACCCATCAATAAAATAGGTGATGTCAATATAAATTG
>LPNX010038222.1:4667-28699 GCA_001517045.1 Pseudotsuga menziesii | reverse complement strand
CTCAAATACATAATAGAAACATCCCGGAATAAACATCGGGTTACAATAATATAAAATACATAGAAGAATACATTCCGAAGTTACATATACATCAACAACCCGAGGGGGTTTTGGTGTGTGTGGTGGGAATGGCACATCGTTGGGATCTATCCTGGCACCTTCCCTATCTTGGGGCATCCCATGACCAACACGCTGGTTTCCTAAGAGATCGAAGTAGTTAACATGTTTCCCTAGGATGAATTCTGCATACAACTTCCTAAGGAAATAAAATGGGATGTCCCTATTCCCATGGGGGTCTTCATCGAAGACCATATACCAACGATCCATCTAATTGGCCTTTATATTTGGTTCAATGCACCAATCTATGGAAATGTGTGCTCGAATAGTGGGTGGAACCAATCCGGTGCTAGGGTCCCAGAATAATCAAAATAACTAGTCTTTTGTAATTTTAAGGGCTTTGATGTCTTTATGAGTCAATCCATCGGAGTAGTATTTCCTCCTAGATTCTCTGTACGAGGTAATGTTGTACAGAGCTTCTTGTGTATCGAAAATTGTGTTTGTTATTGTGTCCAAGGCATCAGATAAAGAATCTCTCAAACGACCCCCCCCCTCTAATAGATGAGCTAAGGCACCTCAATGACACCAAGCATGCAATAATCTGTGTGTTTCTATCTTGTTCCCCCTCCAGGATTGGGTTTGGTTGTGGGTTAGGTTGTTGTGGGTTAGATTGTTGTGGGTTATTAGAGGGTGGGTTTTCCACATTGTGTTGTTCATTTGTGTTGTCTTTTAATATTTAAACAAAAAACTACAAGTTATTTTACTCATAATCATTATTTGATTGTTCACATTCAATTATGTTTTTAAATTTTTTAAAAATAATTTTAAAAACAATGAAATTATGAAAAAAATTAAAGAATGGAAGACTAAATGAAAAGGATTGAACTAGAATTTACCTGCCATTGGAGCAATCCACCTCAAACTCGACCTCGACCTCGACCTCGAAAAGGTAAAAAGCAAATCGCACTTGCGCTATTTCGCTCCTGCGGTTTTTCACTGTCCCGATCCTGTGAAAATGACATTTGAGGGGCCTGCGGCCTCTGTTTTATTTTATTTTTTGCTTTTCAATATCACATATACGATATATCGCATATGCGATATATCACACTTGCGATATATATCGCATATCGCATATGCGATATTGAAAAGTAAGGAACTAAGGTTTTTTTTAACTAAGTGTGTGTTGTCTCATGGGAAGTGCATCCCTCTTGTGCTTGCTTCTATCATACCTTGGATGATTATGCTTCCATTCGATGATGGTTAAATTAGGGATTTTAAAGGAATTTGTGTTGATTTTAGTCTTCTCCTCAATTGACTTGAATATTTCTTCAACGGTGTTATGATTGTTGTCAAAACAAAGACTACGCTTTTCATGTGGAGATAATTAACAACCGAATATTTTATCTCAAATCATGGTGCTCTTCTCAAATTTTGAATTTGTCTCCAACTAGGAAACTATCTTATCCAAATATTCTTCTATATAGAAAGGATCTCAAACTCTTTCCTTTGAAAAAGTTATTTATTCTCTTGAAGTTGACTTGGTAGGTCTTCATCAATTTTCTTGGTAGATCTACTATTTGACTTTTCTTACACCAAAAATGGTATTTTCAAATTATTCATGGTTCTTATACATATTTGTTTCAGTTCCTTTATTAGGGAGATAATTTCATCTTCTTGCTTGCAATTTTTTTCCTTCTCCTCTAGTTTATTTGTCAGGGTTTGTTGTGTCTTTTCAATTTTTTCTTCCAATCCAATGTTGAGACCTAAATGTTGGGAACATTTCCCCCTATTGGGCACAATTCCCCTTATAGTGTGGCACAGTTTACCTCCTATATGGCAGTGTATTACATATTATTGATGTAGACTTGGGTCTATTAGTTGTTATTGTACACATATTTCTCCTATATATAGTAAGGGGATATTCTCATATTAGTAAGCATTGCATATTGTCTTGTCTTGGGTACATAATTACATTGTGTAAGGAGGCTCCTCCCTCAAAGAGGATTGTTATTTATCTGTGTTCTTAATTATTCAGGCATGGATTACTCTCTTTTATCATGTTTCTACTAATTTTGTGTGTTATTTATGGGACTTGGTTGCATAACATCCAAAACTAATCTTTTAGTCCCTTCTTTTGAAATATAATATTCATATTGATACTTTTGCAATTGCTCCATTAATGATTAGTTTTCTCTTTCATCTTTCCTTAGTTCACATAGAGAAATAATAAGTTCTTCCTCTAGATATACTTATTCTTTGGTTTCAAAGTCTTCTTTATCTTTGGAGACTTTGCTTTTTCTCTCAATGGCTTCATCATTTTTTTTGGGTTGTACCTCATTTTATTGAGAGAGTTTCTTTTGAATAAAGATAGTATATATTCTCCCAGAGCTATATAGTTTAATTCCATTGTCCCATTTATTTCTTCTCACAATATGATAGGCCATTCAAAATTGCATTCATTTTCTTTGGATTGTCTTTGTGTAGATTATTTGTTATTGAACCTTTTGGTTGATTCTTTGGATTTGTGTATCCATTATGAACTACACTCCAAATGTCAAGCTCAACAACTTGCATATATGCCTTTATTCTTATGCTCCATGGTACATAATATATTCCATTTAAAAAGGGAACTTTTTTAGGATATACCTATTGAAAATCCATGAGTAATATATGGGATATGTCTTCTAGTTGTCAAACTATGTGAATAAAACATGCTTTGACACCAATTGTTTGAATATTTATAGATGTTGAGATGGTGGGGGTGAATCGGTATTATACACTTCTACTAATTTTAACTTCATCACTTCAAGTAATAATCACACATTAATAAAACATTCAACAACCATTCAATACAAATGCACAATACATAATGATTTTAAATGGAAATCCAAAGAGGGAGAAAACCACCAAAGTTGTATCCTTTATTAATAAATTGTTTTTTTGGTTCCTCGTACCACCATATGCGATATGCAACATTTACAAAACGCATATGCGATATATCGCATACGCAATATATTTTCACGAACCTTAGCCCTGTGTTTGGGCTCGGGTTATTCCAAACGTACCATCAATAACGCATATGTGTTCTTGATTTGCACTTCGAAAGTGCATTTCTGATTTCCTAAGTGGCACCAAAAAATGGAACCAACTTCGTGTGAGTGCCCTTATACCACATTTCAACATGGTTGACTTAAATCCAAATTTAATGTCAAACCAAGGTAGACTTTGAACGATGCTTGATCATTGGTTAGGCATGGTTCAATTTGGTGCATAATGACTGACATAACCAACAGAACACGATTGAACTTGATCATGGTGACATATCCAAGAGAACATGGCCAACCATTATTTTACCATATTAAGAAATCACATAAATAATTTTAAAAATGGTAGAGTGTCTTTGAACCATGGTTGGATTCAATACATAATTTACTTTCAAGCAAGGTTGACTTCAATCGAAGGTTTACACTAATCCATGATTGACTTCAATCCAAGTGGGACTTAAATCGATACTTGAATTTTAAGCAAGGTTCACTTCAATCCTTAATTAACTTTGAATCAAGCTTGACTTCAATCTATTTTTCACTTTAGTTGTAATGTCCCTTAATTTTTTTTTTTTTGTATGGTCAATAAAAATGTTACAATCTAAGGGTCATCACATTTTCTTCAACATTGTATTAACTTATTAGGAAATATACTTGCTTTCATGTTCTGTATTTCTCTCATAGGTTAATACATGTGTTCTATTTTCTTATAGTGATATTAAATGTCGTTTATTTGTATACTGATTTTTCTTATATATTTATGTTGTTTATTTGTTTAATCATGTGTATTCTTCTGTCTACTTACTTCATATTGGTTTATAATGGATGTTTTAATATGTAACCTAGTCTTGTTTACTAAAATTTTTGTGGCTAACTCACCTTTGCTTCTAAAGGGAAGAGAGTGGCTGGATTTACCTAACGACTCAATGAAAAGGTATGAAGGACTCCTATGACTTGGGATTACTTAATTCGTTAAGAAATAATGCATGAGGACCCGTTGTTTGTAGGTGCTAGGTAGTTGAGCCTATGTTGAGTGTATGTTCTAAAAGAGTGACAGGATTTAACAAACAAAGGTTATAACCCTACAAACTAAGGGTTTAAATACATGGTGTAAAACATAATCAAAATCAGCAAAGGGGCTAGCGACTATAAGGAAAGGGTAAAATATCAAACACTTAGTGGGAGGTGGTTGTTACATTAATATATGCCATGTAAAGGAAGTGTGGCACCCTCTACCTTGGCACAAGAATAAAAAAAATCCCAAGGGTTTAGAAACCCTCTTTGAAAGCACACACTAGTGAGGGGAGTGAGTTCCCTTGTTGGGGTTTTTGTTAGAAAAGTGTGGACAATAAGTTTGCATATGTGCCATCATTGCTTAGTTATGATCCCTTCCCTATAGCGTATACACTAATGGTTTTTTTTGTTTTTATTAACTGCAACAAATTCTAATCACTAAATGGTTTTGTGGCAGGTTTTCACTATGGTTGAATAGGCCTGCAACTAGGGGAGGGGAAATATTTCAAGTGAAACTTGGTAAGCCCCAATTTCATGTTCCCTTCACCTCTCTTGGTCGTTATATATATTGAAGGGAAATTGGTGAAACACTATTGTGGTTTTTGTGGCTTTTCAAAAGGAATGATCTCTCAGAAAATCTGTAGAATTTAATGTTTATGAACGTGGAGCTGAAAATTTTTGTGGGCTTTAATGTTATAAGCCTTTTCATGCATTTGATGCAATTGTAATTAAAATTGACTATGGGTGAAAACCCATTTAAAACCCAATTTTCTGGAAAACACAGAGTTGTATTTAATCATTCTATTCTATGTGCTATGTATTTGTTTGATAGCCGGGTAAATTATTTTGTGCCTATGCTTACTCTGTGTTATATGAAATATTAAAGGAGGTATTGTTGAAATCATAGAAATTTTGTTGCTAGAAAGAATATTTCAATTCTTTGTTATTTACTCGGTTTGGGTAAGCATTTGATGATGAGAACATATTTTGTTGTGATGAAGGTGTTCAACATTATCCATGCCATTGCTAACAATGGCATGCTGGTAAAATTATTTTAATGTTTGTTCTAGTTGGGTGAAAGATGATGTAAATTGTAGGTTCAACATCTTTGCATTTTCTATTTGAATTTTGAATGTATCCTATATATTTCCAGCTAAATGTTTTCTAGATGAAACAATTTGTGCTTTAAATTTTTTGCTCTGTGTGTTTGAGAGAATTTCTGGGCAAATGTAGTTTGATTTGGTTTTTACAAAGACTCTTTATCTCTAATTTGATTTTTAAATTTAGCTGGGCAATGTATTTTTATGTTTTATTATGGTAGTGAAATTTTGTGTTGGTAGTTCCATTGCCAGCAATGGCATGGTTTGTCATTACTGTTGGATTGGAATATTCTTCTATTTGCTTCACTTATATACAAAAGAAAAGGGTGAAGCCCCAGCTCTTCTCTCGTATTTAATTTTTAATGTTACGATGTATGGATTTTATGTCATCGCTTGAAGCGCGGCCCTTCCTTTTACAGGATGCAGGGTAAAAACGCTCCATGGGATTCAATGGTTGGTTGGGTATCATGATACCATGGTTAACTTGTCTGGAATGGTATATGTATTTTCATTTAATTCTTTTTAATAGTTTAAGCAGGATTTCAGCCAATGCTATGCATATTTTATGGATTTATAGTCGTAGTTCTAGAAACGTTGATATCGTGGATTTGGGCTCCAAGAGATTCAACCTATCGTGAATCTACTATGTTATTGTTGAGATGTAAAGGTTTAATTAAATGATAGTTTATTTACCAGTTATATTTGTAAACAATGCATGGATGTTTTGTAATAATATATTAATTTTTTTTATTCTAGATTCATAAGCAGAGCTCCAACACGAGATTGCTTTTTGCGACCAATCTACACTTGGAAAAATGATTCTGTTGTATTTTTAAATGGTTAAATAAATGTTTGATTATTAAAGGGTTTTGTTTCTAGGATCTATAGTTCATATGTTTAAGGATTTATGTGTGGATTCAACGTTGTTGATGATTTGTTGGAAATGGTTTATCCTAATCTTTTTAATGGCTTAATGCTAGTTTCTAGTCTAAACCCTAAGACATTTGTAGAAGATTTGAAAATAATTTATCACAAACCTTATAAGAAATTAAGCTTAGATTCTATCATGAACCATAACACATTTAAAAATGTTCATTCGTGTGGATGAATGATGATTTATAGCCTCCAATACAAATTTTAATAGTTGTAATCTCATCCTGTAAACATCTTGAAAAGCATAAATAAAATATGATATAGGGTAAACCTCTTACTTGGAGATGGGTGGCTTGTAACATCTCTATCACCCTACACACTTCAACAAAAAACTAATAGGAACTACACTATTTATTACCTATGGAATGGTAACCAAATGACATCAGAACTTCCACGTTCCTCCCTACCTTGATCTAAAACAATTCCTAGTTCTTAATCGGATCCCCTCAAGATGGCTCCAAAATGCAAGGAAAAACTAGAAACTCTTAAGGATGAGGCTACTAGTCTTATGCAATTAGGCTATGTATTATTTAAGTACTAGGTTTGGAAGTCTTCTCCAATCCCATATAGAAATAATGATTAAATCCCCCCAAGCCTTCTCTTGGATTCTTCTCTTATAGATATTCTTTGGAAAAGGGCAGTTGGTTAACTTCAGTTAAATCAATATTTTAATATTTTCTTGTAAATAATTCTTAGTTTAACTTTTATGTAATATATATTGATTTTTTGACAACTAGGAACTTTCTATTAGTTCCTACTTGAGTTTAGAAAAGAATATTTATTTATATATTTAGTTTATAAGATAATCTATACATAGACTTTTACTTATTACTTTTGTTATCTTTATTTCATTACACACACACACACACATATTATTTTCATAAGTGTATGTAGACTTCACTTCGATATTTTACCTATATTTATTAAAAATAACTTTGTGTGTGTGTGTGTGTCTATATATATACACATACATACATACTTATTCAATTTAATCATCTATTACTATCCATGAATTAAATAGGATAATTGTTTTTTTGATGCTTCCTTAGTTTATGTTAATTGTTTT
This sequence comes from Pseudotsuga menziesii, assembly GCA_001517045.1. Taxonomy (NCBI): domain Eukaryota; kingdom Viridiplantae; phylum Streptophyta; class Pinopsida; order Pinales; family Pinaceae; genus Pseudotsuga; species Pseudotsuga menziesii. The sequence continues at coordinate 21,485 of LPNX010038222.1, read as the reverse complement.
AACAAGGTGTCATGTATGGTTTGGTCGGTCAACTAGGATAGGTAGCCCTAGATTTCCTTGCATGATGGATTACCTAGTATCTGAGGGCAGTATTTTGCAATCCTAGATGAGAAATAGATTGTGATTTCAATTACTCGATTTAAATAAGTATGATGAAGGTTAGTGCTATTCAAAGTATTTAAAACTCAACACCCTTAATTAAAGTAACCCCTAGTGCTATTCATATATTATGCTCAGCACTATCAAATGGGAGTTACACTAGTGCAATTCGAGATCCTTTTGCTCAACACTAGTACTAGGATACATTTGTACAATACACCTAGGGATAAAATGGACAAATATCTGATGCTCCAGATATTATGCTCAACATCATGTTGGAGTGCTATAGGGATTATTCCCAACACATTCATCCTTTACTTGTTGGGGTTACCTATGTGCTCTAGAGCTTACGTTCAACACATAGTGTCATAACCCATTTTCTCCGGGGATTATTCTCAACACTTTTTTCCTTCACTTAATGAGGTTATATGTGCTCCAGGGCTTACGCTCAACATAGAGTATCATAACCGAGCTGATCCAGTGCTTATTCCCAACACATCATAGAATTCAATCATGTAATCAGTCTTATGCACAATACATCACAAACTGATCATCTCAGTATATTAGGGCTTGTTCCCAATCACATAATACATAAATCAAGTACATTGGGGCCTATGACCAGTACCACAACAATATTCCTTGTCAAACCGGGCATGTTCCCAATATATAATCATAGAACAAAATAATAAAACATGTGCATTAGGGCTTATGCCCAGTATATCTATATAATGAACATAAATCATGTGCATTGGGGCATAAATCCAATATATATACATAAATATAACTTCAAAGTAAACAATGTATAGTGGGGCTCATGCCCAATATAATCAAGGTCAAAATTCAGGATATTACATCCCTCCCCTCTTATAAAAACACCACCCCAGTGTTCTAGGGACTAGAAATGAACTTATGAAACAAGGTGGGGTAGGCCTCTTTCATGGTGGTTTCATTATCCCATGTGGCCTCATCAACCCCAAAGTGTTTCTATTGCACTTTTATTTGGAAAATAGTTTGCTTCTTGAGCTGTGCTTCCCTCCTATCCAAAATGTGAATGGGATCTAGAATAAACTTCCCTTCAGGTTCCACCTGTAGCAAGGACCAATAAATCGCATGTTTAGTATCATAGACATATTTCTTCAATAAAGATGCACGAAAAAAATTATGAACCTTTACATGAGCAGGAAAAGCTAATTCATACGTCACTTGCCCTTTCTTGGCTAGTGTCTCAAAGGGTCCACAAAATATTGGTGTCAACTTTTTGCACCTCCCTAGGCTCAATGAGATTCTTTTTGCTTACTTTTAAATAAACATCTTTGCTGACTTGGAAATATTTATCCTTTATCTTTTTATCTACATAGTTTATTTGGCAGAATTGTGCCTATTTTAGATTCTATTGCACTTTGGTGATGAACTGTTCTAGGTCCTTCAGTAAATCTGGCCCTAGCATGAGGCTATCTACCGGGCTATCCCAAGTCACTAGTATCCTACACTATCTTCCATAGAGAATCTGGAAGGGACTCATTTTGGCAGAGGTACGTACCCATTGTTGTATGCAAAATCTGTGAGGTGCAAGTAATCACCCCACTTTGTAGGTTTGTTTATTACATACATTCTAAGAATGTCCTCCAACATTTGATTTACTCGTTCCGTCTCTTTGTCTGTCTGCAGGTGGTAGCCAGTACTAAAATTTAATTGTTTCTATAAGCTGGAGAATAAACATCTCCAGAAGTTACTGGTAAATTTTGTATCTTCATCTGAGTCGATTTCCTTGGGTATCCCATGCAACTAAAATATTTCTTTTAGTAAAATTTCTGCAATGTGAACTGCTTTGTATGTGGACTTTACCGGAATAAAATGTGCCTCTTTGGACAAATTATCAACTACTACAAAAATGGAATCATTATGTTTCTTTATCTTTGGTAATCATGTAATGAAATCCATACTAATAACCTCACATTTCCATTCAGCACTGGGTGATGGTTGTAGAAACCCTAAAGGATGTTGGTCCTTTGCTTTAACCAGTTGGCACTCTTGGAATTTTGTGATGAATAGTGCTATGCTGGCTTTAACTTAGGCCCAAAACATTGTTTCTTTGCTGTTGATATCATATTTGAATATCCTGGGTGCCTCGAGTAGGGATTTCGATGAAACTCTATTAGAATTTTGGACCTGATGTATCCTCCATCTGGGACATAGAGTCTCTCTATAGACCACAATAATCCTGAATTGTCTACCTTATGTTCCTTCTATTGTTGGAATAACATATCCTGCAAAATATTTTTAAGGACCTCAACATAGAAATGTTCAACCCTCCGTACCATTCTAATCCTGCTATGCAAGTGCAATTTTTAATACAACATATGATCCTTTCGACTTAAAGCATCAACGATTTTGTTTTCCTTTCCTTTTATGTTCTTTAATTTGAAGTGGTACTCACTAAGGAAGGCCAACCATATGGCCTTGTTGGAACTTAAATATGGTTAGTCAAACAAATAATTTAGAGTCATGTTGTCTGTCTTTAGGACAAACTTCTTCCCTGTGAGGCAGTGCTTCCACATCTTCAAGGCATGGATGATGGCCGTTAGATCAAAATCATGTGTGGGATAGTTTTGTTCATGTTCTTTTAATTTTTGTTATTCATAATAGATTGTGTAGTCATTTTGCATGAGGACTCCACCAAGTCCTTCCTTTCCCGCATCTGTGCAAACAACAAAATCCCCATCGGGATCTGCAATTCGTAGTATAGGTGCAGTAGTCAAGAGTTGTTTTAGCTTTTTGAAGCTTTCTTTGCACTTGGCCGTCCATAGGATTTTTTTTCCTTCATATGTAAGGTGGTCTTGGCACAAGCAATCCTTGAAAATTTCTCAATGAACTTTCAATAGTAACCCACTAGTCCCAAAAATGACCTTATGTATGTAACACAAGTAGGGGTAGGCCATTCCTAGATTTATTTAACCTTTTCTGGGTCAATGACTATCCCTTTTTCAGAAATGATTTTACCTAGGTATTGTATCCCTCATTTGAAAAACTCACACTTGCTAAAATTGGTGTAAATTTAGTGTTCCGGTAACACTCTTAATACTATTCAGAGATGTTCCTCATGTTCTTCCTTACTCTTTGGTTAAATTAGTCTATCATCTATAAATACTAATACAAACTTATCTAGTTATTTACTAAAAATAGTGTTCATCATGCACATAAAATTGGATGGTGTGTTGGTTATCCTGAAAGGCAACACCACAATCTCATAATGGCCATATCGAATTCAAAAAGAGGTTTTGTGTATATCTTCATCACAGATCCTTACCTGGTGGTATCTGAATCGTAAGTCGATCTTCGAAAATATATTTGCTCCTTCGAATTGATCAAACAAGTCATCGATCCTACGGAGTGGATAACGTTTTTTGATGGTCATGTTGTTGAGCTATCAGTAATCAATGCACATTCTCATCATATCGTCCTTTTTCTTGAAAAATAGTATAGGTTCTCCCTAAGGATACACACTATGTTGGATATAACCCTTGTTTATAAATTCTTGTAACTATAACTTGAGCTCCACCAAATCTCTTATACCCATGCGGTTCAGACATTTTGAAGTCGGTACTGATCCTAGTGTTAATTCTATGGAAAAGTCTAAGCCCCTCTCAGGTGGTAGTCCCGGTATTTCCTCAGGAAATACATCCTTGTAGTCTACGAGAACCAGAAAGTCTTCAATTTGGTGTTCTTTATTAGCATCCACATCTCGGATGTTAACTACAGAAATTTTGCAACCCTTCCTTATGCATTTATTTGCTTGTAAGGAGGATATCTATCTAAAAGAAACCTTCTTGTGTATGCCTTGAATATTTCTTTCATTCCCCTGGTTTTCCGTCCATAATATTAACTTGTTTAAACAGTTAACCATGACATGGTGCTATTCTAACCAGTCAATGCCTATAATTACATCGTACGATCCTAAGGGTAAGATATTTAGATCTACCTTAGTTGGAAAACCTTTCATGTCTATCTCGCATTCTTTTACTAGTTCTGAAACCTTTCTTTTTCTACCAGTCACTAGTTGTACCAGCCACTGTTTCTCATGTTTCTCTTTGTTTACTATTACACGTGTCGACAATCTTGGGGGAAACATAGCTTCGACAATCAATGAGATCAATTAAAATTGAAATAGATGCATTTGAAACATTACCTTCTATTTTGACCATAGGGTCTTGATGGTCTACTTTTCGGTCTTCGAGTGCTGCATAGATCCTAGGTGTGCTAGCCATGTCTTCTACTATTGGTTCTTCTTGTAAGTTGTGTAGGAATCCATTATTCTTGTTTGGGAAATATCTAGCATAATGGGTCCATTGACATTTCTAGTAGCTAACCTACAGCGGGGTATCCTTGGTTCCTCCATTTGCTGCTAGTTTGTTTGCATTTGGTTCGGGAACATTTGGTCATGCACTAGTTTTGTCGAAATTTCTGTTAGGTGGGAAACTATTGTTGTGTTTCCTGTAGGGATATGGCTTAGAACTGGGTTTTCGGCTATCTGAGAAGGACCTAAATCTGTCTCGATTTGTGTTCGTATTTTCTTTTCTTAATTGTCCATGTTCATAACAAAGTCTTGACATGTGCAAGGTGGTGTATATAGTTTTGGGCATGTCAAAATTAATTCTCTCTCAAAAATTGGGAGGGATACATCCAAAACATCATTGTATATTGACCATTTCATCCTTTATGTAAGGTACATAATGCAACAAATCCAAAAATCTGTTTATAAATGCATCCATTGTTATGGAGCCCATCTTTAATTCATGGAATTCTTTTACTTTACTATCAAAGAATATTTCAGACATTTACTTTTCCTGAAATATTTTGCTAAAAGTAATCCATCTAAATCCTTTACTTTGTCCCTCTTAGTATGTTTCAGGTAACTCCACCATCTAGCTTCCTTTCCATTTAAGTTGTAAATGGCTAGCCAGGATTTCATCTTGTTGGAGTAATTATGTACTTGCAAGTATTTATTCATACACAGGAGCCATTCTTCAGCCTTCTCTATGGTATTCATTTCCCCTTCATAAGTTCGGGCTTTGATCTTTCAAAATTCTCCCTGAAGGTTGGCATCATTATTTTTCTTTTCTTGCAAGGAGAGGGTGAGCCATCACTGGAAAAATTTGATATTCTTCTCCTATGAAGTCAGGGGTGTGCTCTTCTCATCCCTTCTCTCTTGGATTGCTAGTTCATTCACATGTTTTTTATATCATGGAAGCAAGTCTTGTTTCCTTGAACAAAAGCACCATTTTTGAGTCTATCAACAGTTGGGTTCTAGTAATTTGACCTTATCCCGATTTCAAAGTTTCTTACTCCTCCAGTTGGCCTTTTTTCCAATTATATGGGGAATCTGTCAATGTCTCCTACATTGTAGATTTGTTTCGTTGGTCCTTTTGTGTCAAAATCTTCCTAAGTCACTTTTGTGTCGTGCTCACTGTTCAAGGATTAAACCTTTGTCAGCCATTCTGTAGTTGCCTTGACCTTTTGTGTCAGCCATTCCTTGGTATTAGTTCACTACATCATGTCTTCAGCTTCCTTGTCATGAAATTCAGTACCAATTCCAGATCCAATTAGTCTTTGACTTACCTCGTGTTGGATGATGAAGGATTCCTTAATGCCTTCCTTCCAACAGATCTCTTCCTATCGACTGCAACATATATTGCTCTGGGAATGAGATTTAGAGTTTTATGACAGTACCTTGGGGATTGTTGTCATCAGTGGCAATTTCCCTCGCTATTGGGTAGTGGGGATACCTTAATGTCTCATTAATGGTGGTTTCCCTCGCGTTTGTTAACGGTTCTCCTTATTGAATGGTAATCAAACGGTTTCCTCCATGTTCGACTTCAACTCCTTTATTCGCATGGGCTGACAGTAGCATTGTCATTTTTTGCTATTGCCCAAGTTGTGCAAGACCTTGTTACATTTTATATGACATTTTGCTGAGACATAGATCCACCTTCTATTTTTGTGGCTATGATCGATTGTTGAGCATGGATCCACCTTGTTCATTTGTGGCCATGACTCCTTTAGATTTGATATGGTGCCTTTTTGCATATTGAGCGACCATGATAGTTTGATCAGTTATACATATTTTGGATCTGCCTGTATATTTATGGTGATGTTTTGTATATGGACGTGTATGTCCTAGAGATCATTTTTTCTAACATTTATCTCTCTTTCAAGTACCTTTGTTCGAGCCTTTTGAACTTGGATTCTCTGCTCTCTCCATACTCAGCTGTTTCCTTTATAATGTATTTTGGCTATCATCTTCCCCTCTAAACTCACACATTAGGGGGCATCTGTTATAGCTCAAAATGACACATCTCTACCTGTGACCACTTTCCCATGATTTCGTCACATGTCGACACTTCCATGACGGCACTTCATGAAAGTCACTGAAAAAACACCTATCTTGTAGGACCCATATCTTGAGTTTTGTAACTCTGTTTGACCTCATCTCTACACCATTGGAAAGGTATTTTAGTTAGCTAAAAATTTTCATAAGACACCAAAGTCTGAAAATGCCCAAAAATACCCTAAAAATGCGTTTTTTACCTATCCACGACTTGCCTTAAGGCAAACCCACGGATGATACGCGAGTTGCTCTCTTTCGTACCAGCGGATACCAAAATTTGCTCATATCCATGGATTTTTGTATTAGAAACCCGTGTATACTTTTCATATCCACAACTGTCTAGTTATGCAACCCACGGATGCCTTTTAAAAATGTCAAAAACACGCCTTTTGAATTTCAGTTAGTTTGGGTAGTTATGCAACTGACTCCTTCAGTTGTAACCACTTTGTCTTCACCCCTAACTCTTCCTTAAGCATATAAATAGAGGTAGGGAGGTCCATGAGAGGGGACTTGAATTTTTGCATTGTTATGCTAGAGGATTTGGAGCTCTCTTTTCCCACACCTTTTCCCTAGAAGCATTCTCCTTGTGTTGCAGAGCTTGGAGGCTGAGTTCCTTGGAGAAGAGAAGCAGCAGAACCGGATCAAGGTTTCGTGAGGTGCCAAACTTGAAGAGAAGGTATACTTGTACTTGTTTTCATGATTAATAAAGATGTGATGTCCTTCTTCTTCCCAAATCATTGTTCAATGTGTGATTGAATCTCTGTTTATGATCATATGATGATGTTATTCAGATCATTAGTTCATGTTTATTTGATTATCATTGTTTTATATGTGGTCATAATGGTTTGAGGAAGGTATATTTCATTTTGCAGGTCTCTTGGAGCAAGAGGAGCAAGAGGAGCAAGAAGAGGATTGAAGAGAAAGCTTGGACCAACCTTCAATTAATCAGGTGTGGACCTTTCTTATCTCTGAAACTTGCTTATATATGCTTGCTGAACATTGTGCATCTCTCTTTCAACCCCAGTATGTTGATGGCCTCTTAAACCCTAGCCATAGGACACTTTCATTTACAACAGTGGGTGGACTGTATATGGGATTTTACCCCTACCAAGTTCCGAAGTAGAGATTCATTTATTTATTTATGTTCTCGCCTTTCATTCATGTTATCATCTTTAAAATTTTGTAGATCTACTTGTAGAATCTGTATAGTCTTCATTTAGTCAAAATTCAATTTCACCATGAGTTCTTCCTCTCGGGTTGGGGAATATAGGTTACCATGTCGATTGTTGTTCTCTTCCGTGTCCATGATTTGGACTTATCTTTATATCTATAGTTCAAATAACCAATAACAATATCATTCTGTTAGTTTAAAAATCACAATTAAAGTTTTGAAAGTATATTTCTGTAGTGGATGTTCTGTAGCGATCCCATAAGGTCTCTAAGTGTTTGAAGCTGGGATCTCATACCAGTTGTAATGTCCCTTAAAACCAAAAAAAAAATTGTATTCCCTATAAAATTGTTAGGTTCTAAGGTCATCATACTTTCTTCAACATTGTATAAACTTATTTGGAAAGATACTTGTTTTCATGTTCTGGATTTCTCTCGTAGGTTAATAATGTGTGCTATTTTCTTATGGTGATACTTATTGTTGTTTATTTGCATACTGATGTTTCTTGTATATTTATGTCATTTATTTGTTGAATGATTTTTCTTCTTCTGTTTACTTACTTCATATTAATTTGTAATGCATGTTTTAATACGTAACCTAGTCATGTTTACTAAAAATGTTGTCGCTAACTTACCTCTACTTCTAAAGGGAAGAGAGTGGTTTGATTTACCTAACGAATCAACAAAAAGGTATGAAGGAATCCTATGAAGTGGGATCACTTAGTTCATTATGAACTAATGCATGAGGAACCCATTGTTTGCAGGTGCTAGGTAGCTGAGCCTATGTTGAGTGTATGTTTTAAAATACTTACAAGATATAACAAACAAAGGTTCTAACCCTAAAAACTAAGAGTTTAAGTGCATGGCATAAAACATAATCAAAATCAACAAAGGGGCTAGTGACTATGGGAAAAGGGTAAAAAATAAAAACCTTAGTGGGAGGTAGTTGTTGCATTAGTGTATACCATGTGAAGGCAACGTGGCACCCTCCATGTTGGCGTAGGCATAAAACAAATCGCTAGGGTTTGAAACTCTCTTTGCAAGCACACACAGGTGAGGGGAGTAAGCTCACTACTTAGGTTTTTCCTTAGTAGAGCGTGGAAAATAGGTTTGCATATGCGCCATCATTTCTCAAGTATGAGCCCTTCCCTATAGAGTATACAATAGTGGCTTTTTTGTTTTTATTAACTGCAACAAATTTTAATCAGTGAATGGTTTCGTGGAAGGTTGATATTGTGTTTGAACATGCATGCGACTAGGGAAGGGGAAATCCTACAAGAGAAACTGGGTAAGCCCCAAGTTCATGTTCCCTTCACCTCTATTGGTCTTTCTGCATTTCTAAGGGAAGTTGGGGAAACACTATTGCGGTTTTCATGGATTTTCGAAAGGAATGATCTCATATAAAATATGTAGGGTTAATGTTTATGAACATGGTGCTCAGAAGTTTTGTGGGGTTTAATGTTATGAACATCTTCAGGTGTTTGATGCAGTTGTAATTAAAATTGATTGTGGGTGAAAACCCATCTAGAACCATTTTTTTTGGAAAAAACAGAGTTGTATAATCATTATATTCTATGTGCTCTGTATTTGTTTAATAGATGGGTAAATTATTTTGTGCCTATGCTTAATCTCTATGTTGTATGAAATATTAAAGGAGGTTCTGTTGAAATCATAGAAATTTTCTTGTTAGAAAGAATATTTCAATTCTTTCAATATTTTCCCTGTCTAAGCAAGCATTTGATGATGAGAACGCATTCTGTTGTGCTGGAGGTATTCAACGTTAGTTGTGCCATTACCGGGAATGGAACGGTTATAAAAAAAATTTTTTTTTTTTTTAGTTGGGTGAAAGATGATGTAAATTGTGGGTTTAACATATCTGTGTTTTCTATTTGAGTTTTGAATGTATCATGTATATTTCCAACTAAACGTTGTCTATATGAAATCATTTGTGCTTTAAATTTTTTTCTCTGTGTGTTTGAAAGAATGTCTAGGAAAATGTATTTTGATTTGTTTTTGACAGAGACTCTTTATCTCAAATATGATGTTTAAGTTTAGCTGGGAAGCATATTTTTATTATGGTAGTGATATGTTGCATTGGTAGTGCCATTGCCAGCAATGGCATTTTTTATCATTACTGTTGGATTGGAAGATTCTTCTATTTTTTTTGCTTCTATAAAAGAACATAGGGGAAAACTGTAGCTTTATTCTCATATTTAATTTTTCATGTTACGCTGCATGATTTTTATCCCATCGATTGAAGCATGGCCCTTCCATTTACAAGATGGCTGGAAAATTCACTCCATGGGATTCAATGGTTGGTCGGATATCATGATACCCTGGTTAACTTGTATGGAATGGTTTATGTATTTTTGTTTAATTATTTTTAATGGTTGAAGGAAGATTTCATCCAATGCTATGGATTTTATGGAGTTATAATCATAGTTTTGGAAACGTTTATATCATGGATTTGGGATCCAAGAGATTTGACCTGTCGTGAATCTACTATGTTATCATTGACATGTAAATGTTTAATTAAATGATAGTTTATTTGCGATTTATATTTGTAAACCCTGCATGGATGTTTTGTAATAATATATTAAGTGTTTTATTCTATATTTATAAACAAATATCCAACACGAGCTTGCATTATTGGAGCGATCTATGTTTGGAAAAATGATTCTGTCATATTTTTAAAAGGTTAAATAATTGTTTGATTCTTAAAAGGCTTTGCTTCTAGGTGATCTAGGCCATGTCGAGGTCCACGCCAGGGACAACAGTCAACTGATTGAGTCTAGCTCTGTTATTGAGGAAGCATATAAAAAAGAACCAATAAAGCAAGAAATAGAGTTAGGTCGATAGGAAGTATACGAACAAACAATATGAAAGAATTCAAACCAATTTATTACTTCTTCTCCATGAAAGTTGGAGGAATCAGAAATATGTATATTACATTAGTGTACATGCTTATATAGGATGCTGAGATGCTTGGGTGACTACCCATTACATTGAATTACAAAAGAAGTTATAACGGTTTAGAAGTTTAACCATCACAAGAGAACTGTCGAGGAAAACTTGTGGAGGAGAACTTATCAAGGCGAATCTGTCGAGGAGGACCTATCGAGTTGAACCTGTTGAGACAAACCTATCAAAGAAATAGAAGCAGTCGAAGTGCTATAATTTTTCGATGCTTGACAACCTACCAGTTTCTGGTTGGATCATTCCTCCTTCCTTAAGAAATGATGGTATCCATTGTGTATTCATTTAGGTGAGGAAACTTGTTGGCTACTTTAGTAGCAGAGTACCATTTTCCTTGCATGGGAAGCTATCAAGCTTTAGCCGCTTGAAACAAGGAAATTGCATTCATCCTTGTATGGCGTATGCATCATCCCATAATGGTGTCACAAAGAAAGGGTTCTTGAACATATGGATGGATTTATTTGGGTTCTGTTGTCTGCAAGTCATTCTATTCCAACAATGGTGCATGGTATGGTCGAATTAGATCTACATTGAAAACTAGATTTAGGCCAAGGCATGCAGGAATATTGAGATGAAAAGCGTTTCTCCAATCTGTTTAAGGATATTGTATGGACAATATCTCAAAGGGTTTCATCTTTTTGTATGGACCTGTGAAGCACTCCTTCTTTATATGTAACTAGACCTAATGCCCAATTTGAAATGAATGAGGAATACGATGCTTTTCATGTCGGGTCTTATATTTTTCATTAGCTCATTGCAACATTTCTTGTGGTTGCTTCTGAATTTCATATATCTAATCTCTGAATTTCAATGCTTTCTCCACTTCTCGTTCTTCGAAGTCGATGTCGTTCAACTGTGTCGAGGAACTGATTAAGTCGATAAGAGTTGATGGTTGAAATCCCTAACAGATCTCAAATGGAATCCTTCTCGTAGAGTTGTGTTGAGCACGGTTGTAGTTGTGTTGTATGTATGGAAGGATCCCATCCCATGTTCGATGATGCTTGTGGTTGTACATGTGAAGCATGTGTATGACTAAGCGATTTACAACTTCCATCTGTCCATCTGTCTGTGGATAGAAGGCTATCGACAAAGAAAGTCTCATGTCGAGCTATTTCCAGAGGGTTTTCCAAAAGGTGCTAACAAATCTAGCATATCTATCGAAAATAATGGTTGTCGAGAGGCCTTAATGTATCCACACATGGTTAAATAAGACCTGAGAATTTTTCTATGTTGTCGTAGTATTATTGCATGGTATGAGTATAGAAATATTGGAAAATCTGTCGACTACTACTGATATCGCGTCATGTTTATGTTTGGTAGTAGTATATCCCATCAAGTAGTCCATAGAAATAGATTCCCATGGTCGACTAGGAACTAGAAGGGGTGTGTATAGTCCTTGTCGTCGATTCAGTGGTTTAGCAATGGAACAAACCACGCATTATCGAATGTACTTGTTGACATCAGATTTAAGTGAAGGCCAGTAGAAATACTTTTGGAGGATAATAAGTGTTTTTGTGACTCCAAAATGTCCTGAAGTCTTGCTATAGTGTGCATCCCAAATGATCTTCTATCGGTGCTCACTAGTCGGTACACAAAGTTGTCTAAGCTTGTATAGAAATGTGTCCTTTAGGAAGTAGTAGGTAGTATACAATGTGTCAGTATGAAGCTATTGATAAATTGCAAAAAATTCACAATCTACCTAATAAAATTGTGGCCAAGTAGTGGTGTCATAACCTTGCATGCTCATTACTGTAGACAATAGAGTAATGGGTGGTCTACTGAGACAATCGGCTGCAGCATCGGCTTTACCTTTTTGATGCTTAATTGCCAACTGACATTCTTGCAGGTAATTAATCCACTTGATTTGTCGAGTTTTCTATAGTTTTGATTGGGATGGAGCGAATTGTAAAGGTTTATGATCAGTGAGGATAAGCATTTCCTTGACAAGAATGTAGTTTCTCCATTGCTTAAGAGCTTGCACAATGGCATACAGTTATTTTTCATAGGTCAAGTACCCTCTAATAGTGTCGTTGAAAGTATCAGAATGAAATGCAACTGGGTGAACTGACTGAGTGATCACTGTGCCGAGAGCATAGGCCGATGCATCTATCTCAATCTCAAAAGGATGATGCAAATCAGATAACACAAGTACTGGTGCAGTACAAATCTTGTTTTTTATTTGTTCAAAATCTTGTTGTTGTGTTGTTGTCCATTTGAAGACAATTTTCCCATTTCCTTTCGTCATCTGATTCAAAGTACATGCGATGTGACTAAATCCAAGTATGAATCGTCAATAGAAATTCGCTAAACTAAGAAAATTTCTTAGTTCATGAATGTTTTGAGGAATGGCCCAATATTTGAGGATCTGTACTTTTTCTGGGTCGACCTAAATGCCAGTAGAGTCAATTACATACCCCATATATTTGATGTTGATCATCGCAAATGATCATTTGCCCATGTTCAGATATAGTCGATGTTGTTGGAGAGTGTCAAATACTTGTCGAAATGGTTTGACATGTTCTTCGCATGATCGACTGAAAATCAAGATATTGCCATGATAGACAATGACACATTTACCTATGAAAGGTTGTAGAAGATCATCCATATATATCATGAAGGTTTCAGGTGCATTGGTTAAGATGAAAGGCATGACTAACCATTCAAACAGTCCTTTCTTGGTTTTGAAATTCATTTTCCATACATCAGTGGACTCAATTGGAATTTGGTAGTATCTCAACTTGAGGTCAAGTTTCATAAAGAAATTAGCACCTTTCAGATTGCAGATCAGTTCATCTATCCATGGAAGAGGGTACATGTTCTTTACTGTTTTTTTTTAGAGGCCAATAGTCCATGCACATGCACCAAGCCCCATTTTTATTTGGAACTGGGACGACTGGACTTCCATAAGGATAGGAGCTGGGGAGGATATGACCCTTATCGATCAAATCCTAGATTTTCCTGTGAATATCTTCATTCGAAAGAATGGATCTTCTGTAAACAAATGCGTTAGGTAATGAAGAACCAGGAACAAGTTGAATGGAGTGTTTTACCTGACAATTCAGAGGTACTTCATTTGGTGCTTGAAATACGTTCTGGTATTCCTCAAGAATGTGGTCAATATGTTGTTGTTGTTGGGAGTTGCGCTAGTTGGTGAGTTGACTTGTTGTTGTAGTATTATTGAAATGTTGAGGCTTTATCATGATTAATTTGAACTTTTGAGCATGATTGGTAAGCTTCTTTGTTTGTTTGGAAGATATCATAGAAACCGTTGATGTGGGTTGTCTCTCTAGTATGTCATACCATTGATTCTGGATTTTGAAAATCACCTTATGAGGTTGTGACTGATATGTACTATGTCGATCCCATAGGTAGGGTTTTTTGAACAGAGCATCATATACAGAAAGTGGTGCCATGTGACATAGTACTTCATCTTCAAAAGGGCTCAATGAAGTAGGGGAGTCAACATTAGCATGTGATCCTTAGTTCTTGCCCTTCCTCCATCCAATTGATATTGTAAGGCTGATGATTTGGAGTGGTGACAAGAACTAATTTCTTCACAAGATCTTTAGAAATGAAGTTCTTTTTCTCCCATTATCTACAATAAAATGTAATGGATTTTTCTGAACCCGCATCCTTGTATGGAATAGGTGCTCTCGTTCCTCCTAATCAACAATAGTTGAGGCTGTCAAAGTGGTCAAGGTTGAAGCCAAGAGGGTTGATGCATCTGGATCAGATTCTACCAGGGTTCTGTTGGACAAGTTGAAAGTCGAATTTTTTTCCAAAAATGTCTTCTAAGTTTTTCATTTTGATGTATCATGCCATGCCGAACTATGATAATCACACCATTTCTTGGTAGGATCTTGTTTACTATGATCCCTCTTGTCTTTCTGAAAGTTCTTCTTTTGATGATCAAGATTTGGCGGAGTTGGCTGGTGACTTATTGTCAGATGTTCGACCTGTTGGCTTGTTCATGAAACATTCTTTCCTTTCTATTTAGCTTAAATTTTGCTGGAGTAATGATTCATGAAATGAATCTACAAGCATATTGACAGTAAAAAACTCCATCTCTTACTGAATGTACGGGGATAAACCCCTGAGGTACTTCAGGACAAGCAATTTCTCTTCTTCTTGGACACCAATTCTAGCCATGAGTCGATAGAACTCATCAGTGTAACTCTGTAGGATTGGTCTTTCCCTTGCCTTAGCTGCTACCACTTCTTATACCATTGTTCAAGATACTTAGGAGGGTATAACTCCTTTCAAACATATTCGACAAATTGTACCCATGTGTTTAAGGGGTCGTCTTCTTTTTCCATATTTGTCGATATATTCTCCCACCAGCACTGTACAGAGGTTGACATTTTTAAGGATGCAATGGTGATCTTTTCCACCTCAGAGATTTGATTCACTGTGTAGTAATATTCTAGTTGTTGTACCCAATTATCGATGGATTACCTGTCAATGTTTCCTTCAAGGTTCAGTATATCCAGATTCATTTTCACTTTGAAGGGGATGATTTTATCAGAGTGATGTCACGTCGAGGATTCCCTATAGTTGAAAGTGACTCGCATGAGAATCTCATTGAACTGGTTGAACATTTCGGTCTACTAGTGAGCTAGTAATTTTTCTATGAGTTGTTTTGTCTCATCAATTGCATGTCTATTGTCTTCTTATTCGACCATCTTTTCTGAAGTCGAAAGAAGTTTGTGCTTGAGTTGTTGATTTTGTGAGCATGTTTGAATAGGAATAAGTTAAATAAATTCAATAGAAATGTGTATGTAACTTAATATCTGCACGATAAATTTCTATGATACCAATGATCCAGGTCGAGCCCAAGTGCACGTTGGGGACAACAATCGATTGAGTGAGTCGAGCTCTGTTATGGTGGAAGCATATAAAAAGAACTATAAAAGAAGGAAATACACTTACGTCAACATGAAGTATACGAACATACAATATGCAAGAATTCAAACAAATTTATTACTTCTTCTCCATGAAAGATGGAGGAATCATAAATATGTATATTACATTAGTTTACAAGCTTATATAGGATGTTGATACATTTGGGTGACTACCTATTACGTTCAGTTACAAAAGAAGTTATAACAGTTCAAAAGTTCAACAATCATAGAAGACCTTTCGAGGTGGATCTGTCGAGAAGATCTTGTTGAGACGAACCTGTCGAGGCAGGAAAAGCAGTCAAAGTGATAGAATTTGTCGACGCTTGACAACCTATCAGATGTTGGTTGGATCACTAGGGTCTATAGTTCACATGTTTAAGGATTTATGTGTGGATTCAACATTGTTTACAATGCTTTGGAAATGGTTTATCCTAATCTTTTTAAGGGCTTAATGCTAGTTTCTAGTCTAAACCCTAAGACATTTGTAGAAGCTTTGAAAATAATTTATCAAAAACCTTATAAGAAATTAACCTTAGATTCTATCGTAAGCCATAAAACATTTAAAATATTTTATTAACATTGATGAAGGATGATTTACATCTTCCAATACAAATCTTAATAGTTGTAATATCATCTTGTAAATATCTTTAAAAGCATAAATAAAAACTAATATAGGGTAAACCTCTTACCTACATATGCATAACTTGTAATATATTTATCATCTTGCACACTTCAACACAAAATTAATAGGAAATACTCTATTTTTTACTTTTGGAATGGTAACCAGATGACCTCAAAACTATCATTTTCCTCGCAACCATGATCTAGAACCGTTCCTAGTTCTTAATCGAACCCCCGCCCCCGAGTTGGCTCCAACATGCAAGAGAAAACTAGAAACTCCTAAGGATGAGGTTGTTGGTCTTATGAAATTAGGGTTTGTATTCTTTAATTACCAGGTTTGGAAGTCTTCTCCAATCCCATACAGGAATAATGATGAGATCCCCCAAGACTTCTCTTTGATTGTTCCCTTATAGATATTATTTTAAAAAGGCTAGTTGGTTAACTTTAGTTAAATCAAGTTTTCAATATTTTCTTGAAAATAATTCTGAGTTTGTTTTTTATATAATATATGTTAATTTTTTGATAACCATAAACTTTCTATTAGTTCCTACTTGAGTTTAGAAAAGAATATTTATTTATATATTTAGTTTATAAGGTAATATATACATAGACTTTTACTTATTACTTTTGTTATATTTATTTCTTTACACACACACACACACACACACA
>LPNX010038181.1:305206-319405 GCA_001517045.1 Pseudotsuga menziesii | reverse complement strand
GGAGATATAGAGATATTGACTCAATTAGGTGACATGGCATGCAAGAGTCTTTTAGATGTCCTAAAATCCTCAAACAAAGAGCTATCTTGAATTTTCACTCCCTTTAACTTCTTGGCCTTAATTTGCTTGGTGGTAAGCTCAGTTCCTACTTCTATATAGGTGGGTTCCCTTCACATTATTCTTGTTTGAGTTTGTGTAGAATTGTTATCACTAGTGTCTACTATTTCAGAAGTGGAAATCAAAGCCTATTATCTTATTTTCTTCCTCTTTATGCTTATTTTTTGGCATGCTTGATTAAAGGTTCACCCTAGATCTAGTCACCTCATTGTTGGACATTTTTAACCTTGTGACATGTATAATGAATTGTAGTTATCACACCCGTTTTTTTTGCTTTTTGTTGATAGTTTCCTTATTCTATTTTGTGTTTAAACGCTGAATTTATTAGTTTAGCTACTATTGATATTTAGTAATTAGATTTTTTTTGCTTTCTTAGGCTAGTTCTATTACCATCAATGCATAGGGATGTGCTAATTCTATTTGCACTAATTATGTTTTCATATATTTGACAGCTCAATTATTTCTTGGTTTACTTATTGTTAATTGTAGATAAATAACCTTACATGTCATTGCAGTTAGCTAATCTTATCGTCATCTCATAGCTAGTGGCCAACTAGATCTATCACTTGATGATATTGTTTCATTAATTGTTTCATAGATGCAATGCGTTATTATACATATTTTGCATTGACTTGAATCATTTTTGTAGGCACTCTACCAAAACAACCTTGGTGCTATGGCGTATCTCGAGACGATCAACCCTTGATTGTATTCAACATGCATTGCTCGTCCAACCTTTCTCAGGTAGATTCTCAACCATCCCTTTTCGTTACTTTTGTTTTAATTCATTGCGTTTCTTCCTAGATTACATAATATAATTCAGAAATAGATCTACTAACTTTTCTAATGGCTATTTCAATTACCTACATGTAAAGGAAACCTTCAATTCTAAATATTGTTTACTAAAAGTAATGAGCCCCAAGATAATATTAAACTTATATTTGACAAGTAATTTAACGTATTCCTTCTATTTTACCACTCAGGTTTTCAGTTGCTCCATTAACCGGATGGTGAGTCCACCACCTCCCTTCTATCTTTTGGTGGTAGGGTTAGTTTCATTGTTGCATTACATTTTATTGAATCTATTAGGAACTACAATCAACCCTTCCTTCCCTTAATCGAAGGCTTTAAACCTGGATTTTAAAAGTTACAAGGTTTAATCTTGAAACAAATTTCTTGCCCCCAAATATGCATGAATGTGGTTTGCATTCACTTGAGAATGTTATAATGATAGTATGTGTTTTAACTATATATGAAGTTGCTATTTTGAGTTTATAGCAGGGAGCTATAGAGATATGGTTTGTTGATGTACCATGGAATAGTCTTTTAAATGCCCTAAACTTGCCCCTTAGTGAACTAGTTTATATTTTTAGTTATTTGACCATCCTTTGCAGGCATTCCTCTATTGCCACAAAGTGTTCTCCCATATTCTTATAAGTGTTTGCATTCCTTTTTAAATCTTATTTATATTGTTTTTCGATCAATTATATGGTATACCTAGTGGCATCATTGCATTGTATTGTAGATTAGGGTCGTGCATGTTTTGTAGGAAGGTGGAATTTTTTGTGCAGGTTTGTTCAAGAAGGGTGAAACTCTCAAGGAGGCATGTGCTAACTCTTCTTGTCAACCATGAAGGCTCGAAAGGAGCATCAACACTTTTCAAGGAAAACTTCTTTGTTGTCCACCTATTTCAATCTACAACATTTAGATTAGTTGACTCAGTAAAGGAAATAGGTAACTTTGCGATACATAGATTTCCCTTCTTTCGCGAATTTGTTGTTAATTCTACTTCTGGCTGAAAATTGATTGCACTACACTTGGAAATCGAGAGCCCTAGGTTATTTAATAAACAATAAACCCTATTTGAAATAATTCCCTTCCTTCTTCATTTATCCCTTCTTTTCTCTTTCCTAGGGTTTTTTGATTTTAACCTAAAATCGAGTGGCGAGTCATTTCTGAGTCTTTCTCCTTATTGTGGCATGTTGTTCTACATTGGTAGTACATGAAGGGGGATTTCCCATCAACTCTTTCCAATTTATCTTCTTTTCTTGGTAGCTTCCTTGGGTGACCTCGTCAATGATTGGATTCCTCTAGAAAGTTGTTTTGGGTAGGAACCAACTCGAGATAACTCTTCCTAGATAAGACTAGTGTGTGTGCCCCTTCTTCCTGTACTGTCTTGCAAGATGTTGGTCATTAATCCCATAGAATGCAACTATGGGTTCGTTGGCTCAACTTCTCTTGCCTATTGGCTCTTGGCATTCTAGATTTTCCTAGAATAACTTCATTTCATGTCTTTCAGTCGTTCGATTTGCCCTATAATTGGCATACTTAGCTTTCCCTTCTTTCGTGAATTTGTTGGTAATTCCATTTGTGGTTGAAAATTGATTGCATTAGACTAGTAAATCAAGAGCGCTAGGTTACTTAATCAACAATAAGCACTAATTAAAATAGTGCCTTCCCATCTTCATTTATTCCTTATTTTCTCTCTCCTTGGGTTTTTTGATTTGAACCAAAAATTGAGTGGTGACTCATTTGTGAGTCTTTTTCGTTATTGTAGCTTGGTTCCTAACTCGTATTGTTGCGCTACATTGTTAGGACACGAAGGTGGACTTCCCATCAACCCTTCCCACTTTATTTTCTCTTCTTGGTAGCCTCCTTGGTTGACCTCGTCAATGAATGGATTCCTCTGGAATGTTGTCTCGGGTAGGGCCCGACTCGAGATCACTCTTCCTAGATAAGACTAGTCCTTGTGCCTCTTCTTCCTTTTCTGTCATCCAAGATGTTGGTCATCAATCCCATAGACTGCAGCTATGAGATCATTGACTCAACTTCTTCTGCCTACATCCTCTTGGTATTCTATATTTTCCTTAGGATCACCCCATTTCACTTCTTCCAGTCGCTAGATTTTCCCTATCATTGCCAACTCTCATGTCTTTTGGTCATCATTTTGGCCCTCATTTCTATACCTCTTCTCTCTTTTCGTCCTTAAATTTACTTCTTTGTTTCCTTTCTCTAAGAGTTGGTGACAAAATCCCCTTTGCGGTCAAGGAATATTGCTAACATCTGTGTTGCACATATACCATCCTTCACACGCATTTCTCTTTACAGCTCATTTATTATGTTTTTTTTATCGTTTATATTGTATACCTAGTGGTATCATTGCATTGTATTGTAGATTAGAATCGTGCATGTTTTGTAGGAAGGTGCAGTTTCTTATGTAGGTTCATTCAAGAAAGGTGAAGCTCTCAAGGAGGCTGGTGCTAACTCTTACTGTGAACCATGAAGGCTCGAAACGAGCACAACACTTTTCAAAATGAGCTTCTTTGTTGTCCACCTCTTTCAATCTACAACATTTATATTAGTTGACTCAACAAATGAAATAGGTAACTGTGCCATAGTTAGCCTTCCCTTCTTTCGTAAATTTGTTGTTAATTCTTCTTGTGGCTGAAAACTGATTGCACTACACTAGGAAATAAAGAGCCTTAGGTTACTTAGTAAACAATAAACCCTAATTAAAATAATTCCCTTCCATATTCATTTAACCCTTCTTTTTCTCTCCTAGGGATTCTTGATTTTAATATAAAATCTAGTGGCAAGTCGTTTCTAAGTCTTTCTCCTGATTGTAGTATGTTTCCTCACACTTATTGTTTCCTTACATTCATAGGACACAAAGGGGTACTTCCCATCAACCCTTTCCAATTTATTTTCTCTTCCTGGTAGACAACTTGTGTGACCTCGTCAATGATTGGACTCCTCTAGAAGGTTTTCTTGGGTAGGTCCCGATTCGAGATTAATCTTCCTAGATAAGACTAGTCTTTGTGCCCCTGCTTCGTTTATTTTCCTCCAAGACATTGGTCATCAATTCCATAGACTGCAACTATGGGGTCGTTGGCTCAACTTTTCTTTCGTATTGCCTCTTGGCATTCTAGATTTTCCTAGAATCACTTGATTTCTCTTCTTTCAGTTGTTAGATTTGTCGTATCATTATCACCTCTCCCGTCTTTTTGTTGTCATTTTTGGACTGTTTTATTCGCCTCTTCTCTGTTTCCGTCCTTAAATTTTCTTCTTTGTTATGTTTCTCTAAGAGATGGTGAGAATCCCCTTTGTAAGGAAGGAAAATTGCTAACATATGTGTTTCACATATACCTTCTTTCATAAGCATTCAACTTTTGCGACATTGTGTTCTCCCATGTTGTTATAAGTGCTTGCATTTTTTTTACATCTTAACTATTTCATTTTTCAAACGTTTATATTGTAGAGCAAGCGGCATCATTGAATTATATAATAGATTAGGATTGTGCTTGTTTTATAGGAAGGTGTAGTTTCTTGTGCAGGTTCATTCAAGAAAGGTGAAACTCTCAAGGAGGCTTGTGCTAACTCTTATCGTCACCCATCAAAGCTCGAAACCAACATAAACACTTTTCAAGGTGAGATTATTTATTGTCGACCTCTTTTCTTCTTTCATATTTAGATTAGAAAACTCAACAAAGGAAATCGCTAATTGTGGCATACTTAGTTTTCCCTTCTTTCATGAATTTGGTGTTAATTCCATCTGTGGTTGAAAACTGATTTGATTAGACTATTAAATCAAGCGCGCTAGGTTACTTAATCAATAATAAACACTAATTAAAATAGTGGCTTTCCATCTTCATTTGTTCCTTCTTTGCTCTCACCTTGGGTTTCTTGATTCGAACCAAAAATTGAGTGGTGAGTCGTTCCTGAATCTTTTATCTTATTGTAGCTTGGTTCCTAACTCATATTGTTGCGCTACATTGTTAGGAAACAAAGGGGGCTTCCTATCAACTCTTTCCACTTTATTTTCTCTTCTTGGTAGCCTCTTTGGGTGACCTCGTCAATGAATGGATTCCTCTAGAATGTTTTCTTGGGTAGGGCCCGAATCGAGATTACTCTTGCTAGATAAGGCTAGTCCTTGTGCCCCCTTTTCCTTTTCTGTCATCCAAGATGTTGGTCTTCAATATCATAGACTGCAACTATGGGGTCGTTGGCTCAACTTCTGCTACCTATTGCATCTTCGTATTCTATATTTTCCTTAGATCACCCTGTTTCACTTCTTTCAGTTGCTATATTTTCCCTATCATTGCCAACTCTAAAATCTTTTCGTCATCGTTTTCTCCCTAGTTTATATGCCTCTTCACTGTTTCCGTCCTTAAATTTGCTTCTTTCTTTCCTTTCTCTAAGAGATGGTGACAAAATCCCCTTTGCGGTCAACAAATATTGCTAACATCTATGTTGCACATATACCATCTTTCACACGTATTCTTTGTTGCCACATAGTGTTCTCCCATATTATTATAAGTTCATGTGTTCCTTCTTACAACTTATTTATTATGTTTTTCGATCATTTATATTGTATATCTAGTTGTATCATTGCATTGTATTTTAGATTAGGGTTGTGCATGTTTTGTAACGTGTAGTTTCTTGTGGAGGTTGGTTCAAGAAAGGTGAAACTCTCAAAGAGGATTGTGCTAACTCTTATCGTGAACCATGAAGGATCGAAATGAGCACAACACTTTTTGAAATGAGCTTCTTTGTTGTCCACCTCTTTACATCTACAACATTTAGATTAGTTGACTAAACAAATGAAATAGTTAACTGTGCCATAGTTATCCCAACCTTCTTTCGTGAATTTGTTGTTAATTCTACTTGTGTCTTAAAACTGATTGCACTACACTAGGAAATCGAGAGCCCTAGGTTGCTTATTAAACAAAAAAACCCTAATTAAAATAATGCCTTTAAATCTTCCTTTATCCTTTCTTTTTCTCTCCTAGGGTTTCTTGATTTTCAAAATGGCCCCGAAAGATCAAGAGCCGAAGAAAAAGTAAAAAACCACTGAACTGGAAAGATGTACTCTGAGGCAGTGGAACAGGTGGGTGGCCACCGATATCCATCTGGATCAAGCCTGAGTGACCTACAACAATCGTCTAGCAAATATCGGTTTGGGAATTAGGGTTTTGGAGGCTAGTGGATGCCTATATATTGTATTGGATGATATCTAGGCTTAGACACTACAGCCTTGGTGGCCTTTGGATCCCATTCGTTATACACCCTTAGTAATTGATGGTGGGCCAAAACAGTGTCAGTGGCCAAGCCTGACTTGTATCCCCGACAACGTTCAAATGCCGTTCATTGTACACCCTTAGTGGTCGGTGGTGGACCACCACAGTGTTAGTGGGCGCCCACTAACGCCCTGGTGGTCCACCACCGACCATTGAGGGTGTATAATGAACGACATTTGAAGGTCGTCGGGGATAGAATCCAGGCTTGGCCACTGACATTATTGTGGCCCACAATCGACCTATAAGGGTGTATGACAAATGGCATTTAAAGGCCATTGGGAGTAAAATTTAGGCACGGTCAAGATCCATTTAGATGTACATCGTTCTCTATTGAAAGGTCTGATCCCGGGGGAGACAATAGTGTTGTACTGTCTATGGTTGGGAGGTGATACATCAACACCGTGGTTAAACGAGCTCCACACCCAATTTGTTTCTGTGCTCTGTCTTTCTTCTAGTGATCTTGGTTTTACAACTGCCAATTTCTAACATGGTATCAATGAGGTTCTAGAAGCCATTGTTGAAAGCTAGGGCTTGACATTCTGAGGCCCCCCCTCAGCAATTCAGGAGAAAAAATGACTTGGAAACTTCGCCCTAGGGAAGGCGATCTGTTGATGAAGGAAAAATCCAGTTCTGAGAAATTTCATTTTTGACCCAATTAAGCAGTTGCCGTAGTTATTGTGGAAATTAGGGTTTCAGGTTTCGTGTTGTTCGGTCCATAGTTTTGGCTCAATCTTATTTCTTGTCAACTCGCCTTGATAAGGCACATTAACTTTTGGATTCAGTTTCACAAGATTCCAAACTTCATTTTTGACGTTGCTCCTACTGGGGTTTTTTAGTTCAAATATGCAGGCAAGATGATTGGAATGAAGGTTGAAGATCATCTTGATGGAGCCACAAACTTCATCTCTTGGAAGTCTAGAGCTCTTCTCATCTTGGAAGAAAACGATCTCTTGAAGCTTTCTAATGAGAAGGTTCCAGAACCAGAAGCTGAAGAAGATAAGTCTCATTGGAGGAAGAGTGATGCCAGAGCAAGAAGAATATTGGTAGACTCAGTCAGGGATCATTTGGTTCCTCAAATCTCGCAAAAGAATACAACTAAGAAGATGTTTAAAACCCTAAAGAGGCTATTTGAGCACTATATCATCAATGTGACTCTCCCGTTGAGGAACCAACTATCAAATATGAAGATGTCCAAGTCGGAACCAATTCCTCATACTTCAGAGGATCATCGAACTAATGGACAAGCTAAGGTCGAGTGGAGAACCCATTGATGATAAGGAGCTTATCATGACTACTCTAAATGGTCTTCCAACATCTTGGGAGTCATTCATTCAAACCATAAGTGATCAAACCAGGTTGCCCAAATTTGACAGGTTATGGGAAAATTGCACGCATGAAGAAACAAGGATAGTAGCAAGACAGAGACTTCATGGCACTCAACTTGAGGTGAATCAAGTATTCATGGCCCATGCCAAGAAAGGCTAGGAAAAGAAAAGAAAGTTTCACAATCACAAGCACCAAGAAAGGAGATCAAGTCCTTCTCCAGATTAAAAGAAGAAGAAGAAGAAGGATCTCTCGCATATACAATGCTTCATCAACATATTGGCACTTTGCTAGAAATTGTAGAAGTCTAAACAAAAGGAAGCATGAAGCCTCAACCGTTGATGTTGATGAAGACACTCCTCACAAGAAGTCACGAAATGAAAATTGTTCGAATTTCTTCTTCTAGTGCTCTCCATAATTAGGTGATGATATGAAGATCAACATTATGATGATCTTCCAACAAGAAAACGAAGACTAGAGGACTCTCATGATTCCTATAAAAAGGCAGTGGCAGCCCACAGTAGTGTTAGTGGCCATTGGGAGTAGAATTTAGGCTTGGTCAACATATCTCCAACATATGAGGGTTAACAAAAGCACTAAAGAGGATTGGGCAGGATGGGAAGTAAGGATTACTGATTGGGAAGCTAAACAAGTGCAAAGTCGTGCATGGGTAGGGAGAAATAAAAAGCCACCAAGAGAAAAAAAGGCAGGTACTCTTACTCCCCATTTTCCAAAGTAATTAGCTAAAGCTATACATTTTAGCTAATTACTTTGGAAAATGGATCGCAAAAAAAATCGTTTAGGACCTCAAAATGGCACCGGAGATCAAGACCCGAAAAAAAAGTAAAAAACCGCCAAACTGGAAAGATGTACTCTGAGGCAGTGGAACAAGTGGGTGGCCATCGATATCCATCTGGATCAAGCCTGTGTGACCTACAACAATCGCATAGAAAATATCGGTTTGAGAATTAGGGTTTTGGAGGCTAGTGAATGCCTATATATTGTATTAGATAGAATCTAGGCTTAGACACTACAGCCCCGATGGCCTTTCGATGCCATTCGTTATACACCCTTAGTGGTCGATGGTGGGCCAAAACAGTGTCAGTGGTCAAGCCTGACTTGTATCCCAGACGACGTTCAAATGTTGTTCATTATACACCCTTAGTGGTTGGTGGTGGACCACCACAGTGTTAATGGGCGCCCCCTAACACCCTGGTGGTCCACCATCAACCACTGAGGGTTTATAATGAACAACATTTGAAGGCTGTCAGGGATAGAAGTCAAGCTTGGCCACTGAAAGCATTGTGGACCACAATGGACCTATAAGCGTGTATGACGAATGGCATTGAAAGGCCATTAGGAGTAGAATTTAGGCTCGGTCAACATCCATTTGGATGTACTTCATTCTCTATTGAAAGGTCTTAGCTCGGGGGAGACAATAGTGTTGTATTGTCTATGGTCGGGAGGTGATTGATCATCACCGTGGTTAAACGAGCTCCACACCCAGTTTGTTTTTGTGCTTTGTCTTTCTTCTAGTGATCTTGGTTTTACAAATGCCAATTTCTAATATGGTATCAAAGCAGTTCTAGAAGCCATTGTCGAAAGCTAGGGCTTGACTTTCTGAGGCCTCCCCTCACCAATTCAAGAGAAAAAGTGACTTTGAAACTTTCCCCTAGGATAGGCGCATATGTTGATGAAGGAAAAATCCAGTTCTGAGAAGTTCCATTTTTGACCCAATTCCGCAGTTCCCGTAGTTACTGTGGAAATTAGGGTTTCAAGTTTTGTGTTGTTCGGTCCATAGTTTTGGCTCGATCTTATCTCCTCTCGACTTGTCTTGATAAAGCACATTTACCATTGGATTCAGTTTCACAAGATTCCAAACTTCATTTTTGACCTATCTCCTACTAGGGTTTCTAGTTCAAATTTGCAGGCAAGATGATTGGAATGAAGGTTGAAGATCATCTTGATGGAGCCACAAAGTTCATCTCTTGGAAGTCTAGAGTTCTTCTCATCTTGGAAGAAAATGATCTCTTAAAGCTTGTCAATGAGAAGGTTCCAGAACCAGAAGCTGAAGAAGACAAGTCTCATAGGAGGAGGAGTGATGCCAGAGCAAGAAGAATCATGGTAGACTCAGTCAGGGATCATTTGGTTCCTCAAATCTCGCAAAAGAAGACGTCTAGGAAGATGTTCAAAACCATAAACGAATGATGATTGTTAATGGCGAAGCCTGACTTGTATGGGCGACGACGTTCAAATGCCGTTGATTATACACCCTTAGTGGTCGGTGATGGACTGCCACAGTGTTAGTGGGTGCCCACACAGTGTTAGTGGGTGCCCACTAACACTTTCGTGGTCAATCACCGACCACTGAGGGTGTATAATGGAAGGCATTTTAAGGACGTTGGTGATAGAAGTCAGGCTTGGCCACTGACACTTTTGTGGCCCACAATCGACCTACAAGGGAGTATGATGAATGGCATTTAAAGGCCAGTGGGAGTAGAATTTTGGCTCGGTCAACATCCATTTGGATGTACATCATTCTCTATTGAAAGGTTTGAGCTCAGGGGAGACAATAGTGTTGTATTGTATATGGTTGAGAGGTGATAGATCATCACCGTGGTTAAACGAGCTCCACAACTAGTTTGTTTATGTGCTCTGTCTTTCTTCTAGTCATCTTCGTTTTACAACTGCCAATTTCTATCATGGTATCAAAGCAGTTCTAGAAGCCATTGTTGAAAGCTAGGGCTTGACATTCTGAGGCCTCCCCTCATTGATCCAGGAGAAAAAGGGACTTGGAAACTTCACCCAAGGGAAGGCACATCTATTGATGAAGGAACAATCCAGTTATGAGAAGTTTCATTTTTGACCCAATTTCGGTACATAGTTTTGGCTCGATCTTATCTCCTCTCAACTCTCCTTGATAAGGCACATTAACCTTTGGATTCAATTTCACAAGATTCCAAAATTCATCTTGACCTAGCTCCTACTAGGGTTTCTAGTTCAAATCTATAGGCAAGATGATTAGATTGAAGGTTGAAGATCATCTTGATGGAGCCACAAACTTCATCTCTTGGAAGTCTAGAGTTCTCTTCTTGGAAGAAAATGATATCTTAAAGCTTGTCAATGAGAAGGTTCTAGAACCAGACGTTGAAGAAGACAAGTCTCATTGGAGGAAGAGTGATGCCAAAACAAGAAGAATCTTGGTAGACTCAGTCAGGGATCATTTGGTTCTTCCAATCTTGCAAAAGAAGACGACTAGTAAGATGTTCAAAACCCTAAAGGAATGATGATTCTTAATGGCCAAGCCTGACTTGTATGGGCGACGACGTTCAAATGCCGTTCATTATACAACCTCAGTGGTCGGTGGTGGACCACCACAGTGTTAGTGGGCGCCCACTAACACCTTGGTGGTCCACCACAGACCACTGAGGGTGTATAATGCAAGGCATTTTAAGGCCGTCGGGGATAGAAGTCAGGCTTGGCCACTGACATTATTGCAGCCCACAATTGACCTACAAGGGTGTACGACGAATGGCATTTAAAGGCCATTGGGAGTAGAATTTAGGCTCGGTCAACATCCATTTGGATGTACATCATTCTTTATTGAAAGTTCTGAGCTCGGGGGAGACAATAGTGTTGTATTGTCTATGGTTGGGAGGTGATAGATCATCACCGTGGTTAAACGAGCTCCACACCCAGTTTGTTTATGTGCTCTGTCTTTCTTGTAGTGATCTTGGTTTTACAACTGCCAATTTCTAACATGGTATCAAAGCAGTTCTAGAAGCCATTGTCGAAAGCTAGGGCTTGACATTCTAAGGCCTCCCTTCACCAATCTAGGAGAAAAAGTGACTTGGAAACTTCGCCCAAGGGAAGGCGTATCTATTGATGAAGGAAAAATCTAGTTCCAAGAAGTTTAATTTTTTACCCAATTTCGGTCCATGGTTTTGGCTCGATCTTATCTCCTCTCAACTCGCCTTGATAAGGCACATTAATCTTTGGATTCAGTTTCACAAGATTCCAATCTTCATTTTTGACCTGGCTCCTACTAGGGTTTCTAGTTCAAATCTGCAGGCAAGATGATTGGAATGAAGGTTGAAGATCATCATGATGGAGCCACAAACTTCATCTCTTGGAAGTCTAGAGTTTTCATCTTGGAAGAAAATAATCTCTTAAAGGTTGTCAATGATAAGGTTCTAGAATCAGACACTGAAGAAGACAAGTCTCATTGGAGGAAGAGTGATGCTAGAGCAAGAAGAATCTTGGTAGACTCAGTCAGGGATCATTTGGTTCCTCAAATCTCGCAAAAGAAGACGACTAGGAAGATGTTGAAACCCTAACGGAATGACGATTGTTAATGGCCAAGCCTGACTTGTATGGGCGACGACGTTCAAATGCCCTTCAAATGCCCTTCATTATACACCTTGGTGGTCCATCACCGACCACTGAGGGTGTATAATGGAAAGCATTTTAAGGCCGTCGGGTATAGAAGTCAGGCTTGGAAGTCTAGAGTTCTCATCTTGGAAGAAAATGATATCTTAAAGCTTGTCAATGAGAAGGTTTCAGAACCAGACGCTGAAGAAGACAATTTTCATTGGAAGAAGAGCGATGCGAGAGGAAGAAAAATCTTGGTAGACTCAGTTAGGTATCATTTGGTTCTGTTGTCGCCTAGAACAGGCAGGTGAGTGTTGAAAGCTCAAACTGTAGGCGCGTCGGCCCGGCGACAACTCTCTCTCGAGAGGCCAATGTCACCACACCCCTCTCTCCTTGCTTCAGGCTGGCTCTTCTCCAACCCTAGGGTGTTTCCCTAAGTTAGGATCGCTAAGGGAGGTGCGGCTGAGGTCAAGGTAATCTGAAGAGGCTGTCTTAGAGAAGCATGGGTAGCAAAAAGGAAAATGAATCGGATTGATGGGAAGGAAGGGAAGGGAGGATCAGTCCTCGAGGGAAGGCCAGTGCTAGTACCAGAAGGGTGAATGGAGTCAGAAGGGGACTCAGAAAGGCTTTTCGTTTCGCAGAAGGGAGACTAGGCTGGTTAGTTCCATAATCGGAGGCCAGGAGAATGGAAGTATAACTGACTATTTTTCATTACTCCCTGACCTATAAGAACATAACGGTGACAAGCAACTTGGCAGCTCCAAATGCTTGCCCAATGTGCTAGATTGTTAGCCCTCTATGCTAAGTCTAGTCTACCACTTATGAAAAAACACAGAACTACGACAAAGATGCCCAAAATGTCCAAAAAAACTCAACATCACTCTTTCTTTATTAACTCTGCGAAAAATCCTCCCAGCCAAAAATTCCATCATTACAAAGAAAGAGACTTTTCTCTTTTAAACGTCCAAAACCTCCTACTTCTTTTCAAAAAATAATAATAAAAAGGTTAAAGTGAACTTAACTAAAGACTTTATTAAATGGAACCCATGCTTTCCTAAAGTGTAACTAACACTATAGCTTGATCTGCTATCCCCCAAAAACTTTACTAAAGTGAATTGATTTATTAAAGTCCACTCAACCAAAGACGCCATCTCGCTTATCACAAAGTGGAATCATCTAAAACTGACACTTGCACCTAGCAATTGCTGTGGACGTGGAAAAATGATGAGGTGGACAATGATGCTGTCAACAAATGTTCATCATAAAAAATGCCAAACTGAGCACAACTATCACAGGGTTCCAAAGCTGCTCCATCACTTGGCTTTCTGAATAAACGCCAAGCACTTAACGGGTTACTAGTATGATAAATTGCTAATTTAATCGGCTGTCAGTTTGAACAAAATGACTGCAAACCAGTCTATGCCCGATCCTGTGAACAAAACTCTGTGCAGGTGGGAAGCCAATGGAAACTTCCGCGCGGGAGATGTGCCATCTCTGAATTTACGCCAAGTTTCAACAGACCTGGGCTGATGTGAAGCCGCTTCTAGAGCATGATGGTGTAGAATGTTTTAATTTGAAAAAATCGCAACTTGGCGTGTTCAGCTGTCAAGGAAACATGGACTGCTCGTAACCCGGCCAACAAGTGGCTCCAAGAAAATCAACGCGATTTCCTTCACGCCATCAACTGCTAATGTAAAACGCTGAGCCCAAGCCTCACGCAACAACAACAAAGACTTGATGGTTGAACCGATGGTTGAGTTATGACACATTAAACATCACGCTCAAGGAAATCTACGAACTGTGCAATAATCTAGAATGGAAGGAAACCCATGATGTCTACCGAGGTTTCGTATGAAAAACTCCAAGCGTTTCGCTCAAAATACACAAGCCTTTTGTTGTGGCTGAAGCGGAATAATGAAGAAGAAGGACAAGATGCTATGAGGCCAAGACCGACACTCTCTCATAGGCACTTTAAACCAGAGAGGAAGTGGCAATAGGAGGGCCTGCTTAGTTTTTGAAAGCCATCAAGCCACAACAATTTTGACCATGGGCAAGCATGAATGGCTCTGAAAAATATGCGCCGAGCAGCCTCAGGATTATTTGCTACATGGAGCTCGTAAGCCAGATAACATAGATGTAAATGATAAGATCATAAATAGATAAGGAATAAGTGGTAGATGAAAATAACCGATTAGTGTAGGTCAATGTTAATTGACAAACAGTCACCACTTAATAACTCCCAAAACTATCTCCATGTGCAATGATATAAAATTCTACTGAGGCCAAGTTACATGTATAAATTCCCCACCAA